>JAHBCN010027353.1:0-10208 GCA_019359885.1 Listronotus oregonensis | reverse complement strand
GTTAAATTTTTTATATTCCTGCATGAGGTGACATATTTTTTTGGGTTTTTTTATACAAATTATAAATTTAAAAAATTTTATGCCCTAAAACGCAAAAACCAGCTAAATTAGGAATTTTTTTTTTCTACCCCCCTTGCCGATTTCGTTTTTTTTTTTCCCTACAGAGGCCGGTTACAAATCTAAAGAACATATCAATATCAATCCTTAAATACGAAATAGTTAAACTTATTTGTACTCATACAATGTTTGAAATTTATTTAAAAAATCTTGTTTTCATTTATTTTCTAAGTTTTTTGGAAAAAAAAAAAAACTCCCAAATATGTCGACCATTTAAATAGAAGGCTGTAAAGTGGCGCCATCTATTCTTTCCATATTTAATCAGTTGAAATTTTTAAAAATATTCTACAATAGTATCGTTTTATAACCAACAATTTTGTGAAAAAAAAAAAAAAAAATAAAAACAGTGAATGTATAAGTAGTTTGAATTTGACATTTGATGATGCCAATTTTTGGATGGTAACAAAGAATTATGGAAGCCCGGACCTGACCTCTATTTATTCGCAAACTCCTGGGGCCCTTTCCCCCCGGCCCTCCGCCCAGAAATTTTAAAAAAAAAAATTATTTGGCTTTTCCCAAAAAAAAAATATTTATATATTATTTTAAAAAAATTATGTTTTTTTAGAGATTATTATGGAAGCTATTTGCTCTCGCAATAATAGTAAAAAAACATGAAAAGAAAAAAAAAGGTTTAATTTTTAAAAAATTTAATTTTTTTTAATACTATAATAAAAAATTTTTTTTTATGAAATTATATAAAAAAAAAAAATAAACTTATTTGAAAACATTGGCAACGCGTTATAAGATATATATGTTATTTCAAACTTATTGGTTATCGACGGACGGGTGTAGCACATAAATTATTTGTTATATTACTTAAAACAGATGAAAAAAAAATTGTGTTTTATTAACTGACTTGACTTCTGACATGATTTTTTTTTAAAAAAAGTTACTGGAAAAATAATTAGGTACCTTTAATATTTAAAAAAAAATGTAAAAAAAAATAAAAAAACTTTTACCCTTTTGATACTTTTTATAGTTTTTTTTTTATTTCGGGAAATCAAATTAAAAAAAAATTGTTTGGTTTTTCCGAATAAAATTTTTTATATTTTTTAAAAAAAATTTACTTTTTTTTTAACAATTTTGTTCTACAGCATGGCCTTCCATATACCTTGAAACTTCCTTTAATTTTCCCAACATGCCTCTTTTTAAATTTTTCTTTTAGAATCTTCTTTTTTTTATCGATATCAGTTTGAAACTTTAAAAAAAGCTATCCTTGCCTTGGCCATATTTTTTCTTATCACCTTTATAGTAGTATTTCAAATCGAAAATTAAATAGTGACTTTTTCCCCGGGATTTCGTTTTAATTTCATCAGTGTTTGATTATATTCAACGAACCTTTTCAGTACTTTTTAATATTCAGGAGAAGCCTTTTCTTCGTCTATTTAAACCTGGTTCTTCTTGCGTTTGTAAATGAATTTTCATATCCTCGGTCTTTTAACTTTAGTTTTTAAGGGCGTTTGTGCCTTTTTAATATTTTTTTGGAGTTGGCTACAAAAAAGAATATGAAAATAAATCAAAAACCCAAATGGAAATTTTTAAAATTTGAATTTGTGTCCAAATTTTTAAAATATCCCATACCCCTATTTTCTTTTTTATTCTTTCCTAACATAACCGGAAAGTTTATATTTTGGGTTTAAAACTAAAAATAAACATGTTCGGATAGAGGATGAAAATGAAGAAAAACATGCATCCTTTTTTGTTCCATATAGAATATGGCCTGACAAACTGTAGAAAATGTTATTTTTGAATGGTTTTAATCTCGAAAACAAAAAGTTCTATATGGGTTATTTTTTAAAAAAAAAAAAGAAAGGAAAAAAATTTTTAAAAAAAACCCCAAAAAAATGAACCCCCTTTTTTTCCCCCTTGGGTTTTAAGTACGTTAAAAAACCTTTTAAATTTTTTTAAAAAAAACGCGAAAGGAAGGGGGTCGGGAAGGGAAAAACGTGGGGGGTAACTCCCCGCGCCGAAAAGAAAAGCAGTAAGACACTTGGTTTTTCAATTAACATTTGTCTAAAGGGTTTCTGTTTTATTTTGTTAGAAATGAAAATTTTTCCTCTAGCATTTTTATTAAGTAGTTGATAAAAAAAAAAACTGTTTAGGGGAAAAGGGGGTTTATTTTTTTTAGCATAAATATTTTAAAAATTCTCTTTGTCAATTTTAAATTAATATTCACTAGGGTAAAATAACTGTGTGATTAAAGTTAAGTAAAAAACCCCTTCGGGGGCAGGCCTTCAAAGTGGTGAATAAAAAAAAAAAAAAGAATTTTTATTAGAAAAAGCTAAATAGTCAAGGAACCCAAAGTTTTGATAATATAGGTTGTCAAAAATTTGCCCGAGTGTCACAGGGGACCAGTGATTGAAATTGTTTAAATATTTCTTAATTTGACTTCAAACATTCAAATTTCTCTGTGTTATAAAACAATTTCGGATTGTTTCGATTTTTCATCTATAGGCGATTGGTTTTTTAAGAAATTAAATAATTTTCTTGCGGGGTTCAAGTAAATTTTTTCTGCCGTTTCGGTGGAAATTTTTAACTTTTTTCCTTTTTTAAAAAATTAACCATTGATAAATTTTTTGTCAGTAGATTATAAGTTATGTTTGTTTTCTTGACAAATTATTAAAGGGGAAAATTTTGCCCCTTTAGAAATTGTATTTTATTTTATATATATATATATATATATATATATATATATATATATATATATATATATATATATATATATATATATATATATATATATATATATTTATTTTATTGTTGATATCCCCTATTGGCGTTTCACCCAATTTTGTGGAGTCGGAAATTAAGTTTTTTTTGTAAAAAAAAACTTGTGTACAGTGTATTTGGGTTTTTCTTAATTGGCCATAGTCATTTTACAGAGCTCCCAAATTTTTGCAGCTATTTTTTTTTTTTTGTCGACAGCAGAGTCTGTCGGCAACTACTTTTGTGAAAGCGTAAGATTAACTTTTCCTAACCCGAAAAAAAATAGGAAATTTATATAAAAATTTGTAAAATCTTTAAATAAGATTGCCTATTTAAAAACATTAAATCAAACCCTTTTTTCCCTATGGGTATTAGGGGAAAAAATTTTTTTTTCAAATTTTAAATTGGAATACCTGAAATAAATGTTATTATTATTCCTTATTTAAAAATTAGAGCGCAACAGCATGAGCTCTCGCTAGAAAGATGAAAGTTTATTTTTTTATAAAAAAAGAAATTTTAGTCTCTGGTCAATTGAAACTTTGACTTTTTCATATAAAAAATTTCGGCTCTAATGGGTGTACATGTTCTGGTAAAAAAAACTAAATCCATATTAAACATTTACTATGGTTTTAGGAATTGTCAAAAAAACTTTGATTTGGGAAATTTTTAAAAGTATACCTAAAAGATTACAAAATTTTAAAATTAGTTGTTGTCAGTTGTATCTTGATATGCCATTTGTCTCCTTTACAAGTATTTTTATTTTTCAAACCTATTAAATACGGGCCCATTTTCTGTGCAAGAAATCACCTTTTGAAATTACCTCATTCTTCTGATAACAATATTCCATTCTAGTTTATTGGGGCTACAGTTTTTTATCATAAATATTACAGTCCAATTTAAAGTAACGCAAATAAAATGGCACTACATGTTATTTTTCTATATAATTTACCAATCAAAATTTTTTTTCCAGTTTTCATGTTATTAAAAGTATATTCTGTTTATTATGTCTTAATTTAATGACTCGGGTTTCCATCAGGTGCCCATGTTTAAATTCAGAGATATTTTAGTCCCCTCTAACCAAAATAAACAATTTAATGTCAAAAAAAATTTAAAGTTTTCTTCACGGGAACACCAAATACTTGAAAGAAAAAAGGGAAATACTGTATAAAACCGTTTTCTGTCAGGGCCTTTTTTCCCTTACTAGGTTCACTTTGACCACTACGTTTATATGTATGAGGAAAAAAAAGGGTTTTAAATCACCTTAAACTTAAAAACACTTTTGGTGGCAGAGTGAATTCCCCCTTCTCCTCTTTTCCAGCGGGCGTTTCCCAAAAAACTTTGTGATCTCAAAACGCAATTTCACGACGAAGATGAAAGCAGAGGTTTATTATAATATATATTTTATTTTATTTTAAAAAAAAGGGATAAAGAATAAAATTTAAATAGTTCCCCTTTTGGTCATTTCATATTAAATTAACTAGGGTTAACTCTTTTTGTTAGGTCAAGTTTTAGTGGAATAAACCAATCGAGGTTTTGGGGTTGTTTAATAACCAATTAACGTTCATTTCAAAAAAAACTTAAGTCAATAATTTTTTTCTTGGGATTTCACTACCAAACATTTCTTCGATCATAGACCAAAGTCTGTTTAAAATGAACAAGTCCCAAAAAAAGGGGAAAAAAACCCAAAAAAAAATTAAAAATCCGGCAAGTACGGAACAGTTTTTTGAGCAAAAAGGGGGTTCTACGAAAACATCCTGCGTTGGCCAACTAATGAAGATTATAAGAAGAGGCTAAAAATACCTTGAATTTCTATTCCCTAATTATTTTTTAAATTTTTTGACTTTTTTTTAATGCAGAACTAAATTTTTTTTTTTCATATACTAAAATTTTTAAAATATATTTTTTTTTCAAATATTTTTTTTTTTCCTTCAAAAATGACCTAATTATTTTTTTATCGTTAAAAAAAGGTTATTTTCTTTTCTGAGTGGTAAGGTTTTTAACTTTTATATAGGTATTTCCCCTCGTTTTTTTATAAATTAATTTATTCTGTGTAGTATTAGTTTTTGGCTTCTCCTGTTAAAATCTAGTTTTCTGACTTAAGTCGTTTTTGAAATGACCGATAAAACAACTATTTAATAACTAACCTAAATTAAATTTAATTATTAATTGGAGTTTGCAACCTTTTTACAATGAGTCTTATAACTAAATACAAAGCACTGAAATGTTTCTATCAAACTGCTTCTAGGGATAATTTACTAATTACATTAATTTCTAAGTACTCATAGTGTGTTTGGATGTACAAGGTGTCCCATTTTATATAGTCGTCATGTGCTCTTTTTAGGTCAAACATAAAATGGTAAAATTAAAAGTTGAAAATTTTCGCTTGCTTAAGAGATATGGGGGAAAATCAAAAAATTATTAATTTCAGAATGTGGATGATACTGATTGTCTAGGTGATTTATTTAAACTTTATTACCACAGTAGGCCATGAAACAAAAGCTAATATTCTAAAGACGAAACTATGTTGACATTCTAGTTGTTAATAACATTTACGTCAATTTTATTTTTACATATCAAAAAGACTTTTCAACATTTTGAAAAATTTGATGGGATATCAGTTTAAATTACAAGTTAAAGAAAGAAAAAAAAGACAAAAAAATTTATATATTTTTTGCTATCCCGAAAGACGGCAACCATTTAAGAACATTTTTCGACATCTAAAACATAAAAAAAAAAAATCAAAGAAAATAAAGGAATAAGCGTGTTAGGATTTGCCAAGGCCCATAATCAGGTAAGAAAAGTATATCCTGTAATATTCTTGAATAGTAGTAGCAAAGAATTTCTAGCCTCGACCATAGGCGTACGCTAAATTTGATACTTGAAAGTTTGAATAATTATAAAATAGTTGAGAAAATTATTTTAATGAAGTGACAGAATTTATGTTTTAATTACCTGTGTTTTTTGTCGATTTCATCTTTTACTTTTAATTTAGCAAAAAAAAAAAAAATACACAATGTACGAGTGTGCCTAATAATTATTCGGGGAATTTTTAAAATGAAAAAAAATTAAAATTTTATTAGTTTTTAAAAAATTTAATCGATTAAAATCGGTTTAGTTTTATTAAAAAATAAAAAAATATGTTTCGTTTATTAAGGCTCCATCAAACCCTAAATAAAATAAAAAGGAAAAAACCAGGTTTTTTTTAAATTATAAATTTTCTTTATCTCATCTTTTAAAAATTTGGGTCCTATTTGATGCCCCGTTTATGAAATGGCTGAAAGCACTAGCCGTATTATAAAATAATTCAAACTAAACGATTATTTTGGAATATGGCCGTGTTTTATAATGTGACTAGCCATTTTAAAAAACGGCCGAATTTACAATGTGGCTACGACATAATATCATCCACTAAAAAAAGGTATCATTAGGCATACAACTTAAAATAATAATACAGAGATATAGGACAATTTACCTTTGTAAAAATTATGCAGTCTAAAAAAAATTAAAAAAAAATTTAAATTTTTTTATTGTTCTCTTTTTTTTAAGTCAAAAATATTGTTGGCATTATGGAAAAAAAAAATTTTATTAAAATTTTTAATATATATATATATATATATATATATATATATATATATATATATATATATATATATATATATATATATATATATATATAAAATATAAATATATATATATATATATATATATATATATATATATATATATATATATATATATAATATTTTTATAAAAAATTAAATTTTTTCCTTTAAAAATTTTTTAAAAAAGGTTAAAATTTTTTTTAAATTTTAAAAAAAAAATTTAAAATTAAAAAAATCTTTATCTTCATATAAAAATTTAAAATTTTTTTTTTTTTTAATTTTCCTTTTACTACTGACTGATTTACTCATTTTTTATTAAATTATATTGGGGAGTGAAACTTGAAATTTGGGGTAAAAATTTTTTTGGGGACAAGTAAAGGAAAAATCTTAAAAACTGCACGGTTTTGCTTGGAACGCCCTGAAACAGGGGTGGTAATATTTTATATTTAGGGGGTATTTTAAAATTTTAAAAACTAATTAAACCTGACTTTTTCATAATTATCTTAGAATTAAAAAGGCAGGCAGAATTTAATTCCATTCATGAAATTCAGAAAAAAGAAAGAAGATCCCACCATAAACTCTTATATGTAAAATAAGTACCCAACCTCGTTTTTTTAATGGAAAACGTAGTACAATTTATTAGGTAACATTTTTTTTTTTTCAAAAATAGAACACAACATGGATAATAATGGATTTTATGCGATTTATTTAAATTTGTGGACTTCCAATGTCTTTCATTATTTCGGTTAAGAATACCGCAACTTGTTATTCGGCATTCATCTGACCAAATATTTTTTTGTGAAAAGAGCGGTTCTCGTTAGATTTATTTAAAAACCAGTGACACAATTCCAACTTCTCCCCATCAAAAGGGGTGAAATATGCGGGGGCGTAGCTCCCCATCTGGATCAATTAAACGGGGCCCCCCAGGGGGCCCCCGTTCCCAAAATTAATAAAAAACTTCCTAAATTTTAAAACTGAAATTTTAAATCATTAAAAAATATGGAATTATGGACTAAATGTAGAGGACAGGGTTAGATGGAGCAAATGTTATGTCTGGTGTTTACAAGGGATTACAAACCCTAAAAAAAGACCATGCCCCGAATGCCGATTATGCTTGTGCTGCCCCGCATTAAATTTATTTTTAAACATGCTGCAAACTGGTGTAAAGTGAATTTTTTGTAATTTAGAAAAAATATAAACTTTTTTGGCAATAGTATACAACGTTGGGCAATGTTAAGTGACGATTCATCTGAAAAATATTTAATTTCCCCTAAAAGGTATGTCCTGCCAGATGGTCTTCAAGGAACGACGCTTTAGTGGCGAAGAAAAATTATTTTTTAATCATAAAAAAATTTGTTCCAACTAAATTTAATTTCGAATAAAAAAGATGAACGTGAAGAATGAAAAAATATAATTAAATTTTAGGGGTTACGATTTTTTGGGTTTTTTTGTGACATTTTTTCTTCACTATTTAAAATTTATTAATCCTGATTTTAAAGCCCTACAGAAAAAACAATAACTTACAGAAAACTAGTTTTTTATTAAGTAGTCTTTTGTAGCTGTGCGAATCAAGACATAAAATTATTTAAAGTTTCTAAATAAGTCCAAAGATTTAGCGAAAGAGGGGGGGAGTAACAACTTTTTTAAAAAACAAAAGGAAAAAAAGATAACGAAGCGTTTTTTTGATAAGTTATCACAAGATGAGAAATTTTCGACAGGAACCTAATTCAAAGTCAATGTATACTATGCTTTTTGGGGTTATTAATTTTTAAACTAAACAATGATTTCAGACCCTTTGGGACCTAAGATATGTGTGTTGAATATTCAACCGGAGAAACTCTTGTTTTTTTCAAAGGGAAAAATATTCAACGTTTCCCAAAAACTTCGGCTTAATACATTTAAACATCTCGTTATTTTTATGCCCAAATTAAAGACTCTAAAAAATCTTACCATCTAAAATTCAAAAGATTCATTCCTTTAAAGGGAACTTATTAAATTATTGCTGATAAATTAATAGCTTGCATTTAGTTTTCAAGGGAATAAACATCTTTTTATTCTTGGCCCCTCCAGTTACAACCGCAAAGCTGAAGAAGTTTTTTTAAAAATTTAAAAATGATAAAAAAATTTCTTTAAAAACTTTGATGGGCTTTAACGCCCGTCATTATTGTCCATAGAGGCAGAAACTTTAGAAAAACTAAAGTCATCAGCAGCTATAAATGATTTAATAAATTAGTTTTCCAAAAAAAAAGCAAGGGGAGTAAATATTTAATTTGAATTGTTTGTAAAAATTTAAAAAAAAAACGAGAGATAGATAATTATGATCAATAAATATTTCTTTTAATTTTATACAAACATTTTTTTTTTAAATTTTTTTTAAAAAAAAAATTTTATACGGGCCCCGCAAGCCTACGCATAAAATTTAAAAAAATTTAAAATAGGAAAAATATTTTTTGGACGTCAAAATTCTTTTTATGATTTTTTAAAATTTTAGTTTCAGTTTCTATTTTTTTGAGGAGTTTTATTTTTGTTCCCAAAATTTCAAACTGATTTTGAAAAAAACAAAAAAAGGGCCCCCAAAACGGGTTTTATTAACCCTTTTAAAAATTCGAAAATTTAAAATTTCGATAAAAAATCGACCTATAAACAAAAATTTTTTTGGGTTTTATTTTAGTATCGGTTTTTCAATTACAAAGGGGCTTGAGTCTGACTGTTCAGTCTCATTCAATACCCACAAAAAAAGGTTAAACGCCGCCTAACCTAGTTTTCACTTCAATAAAAGTTGAGCTACTACCAAAGTATAGATAATAATAAGTAATGTAACTCTCCCTGTTGCTACCTGATTCTCTCAGTGACCTCGAGTCGATCGGTAACCTAGAAGCCGTGCAAGCCATAGATAAAAAACAATAAATAAGAAAGTCGAAGCGATAGGGTTTATAGTCTAAAAAATTATAACCAATTACCTTAAATAATATATATTCATAATTATACATTATTATATTCTTGATACAGACAGAAAAAAGCAATAAAAGGCAGCCAATTAAAATATTTATATCCCTGTAGCCTTCCTTTTTTACTCGCACTATCTCGAGTACGTTAATAGACTATAAACACCTATCCTTCGACTTTCTTATTTATTATTTTTTATCATGGCTTGCCTTTTTACTGCACTGACGATTTTAGGGTACATTTCAGGGTACCGATCGACTGAGTCACGAGAGAATCAGGTAGCAACAGGGAGAGTTACTTACTTATTATTATCTATACTTTGGTAGTAGCTCAACTTTTTTTTAAATGAAAACTAGGGGTTTGGCGGCGTTTCCCTTTTTTTTGGGTATTGAATAGTTGAACGTCAATCGGCTAAAAAACCTTTTTATGCAGTCGTGAAAAAAAGATACTAAAATATAACCAAATGTATAGTGTATTGCTTTTATAGTCGATTTTTTTTTTTTTTAATTTTTTTGTAAAAAGGGTTTAAAAGAAAATCTCGTCTTGGTGAAGTTTTTACTTTTCTTGTCATCTTAAGCACACACCCTAGTTTTATTCTCTAAAATCAGTTTTAAATTTTAGGAAAAAAAATTAACCCCCCCCGAAAAAAAAAACTGAAACTGAATTTTAAAATCGAAGGCATAAAAAATTTTGACGTCCCAAAAAATATTTTTCCAAATTTTCTAATATTAGTGGCGTAGCGTGCCTTGGGGGGGGGCCCCTATAAAAATTTTTTGGGGGCCCCATAAGGGTAAAATTTTTTTTAAAAAAAAAAAAAAATGTCTGTATAAAATTAAA
>JAHBCN010027352.1:0-10111 GCA_019359885.1 Listronotus oregonensis | reverse complement strand
CTAGCACATCCGGGTAATAGGGAGTTGGTTAAATCCCAGTTCGTTGATTTTCAAACGGTTTCTTTGTTTCCTCAAAATGTTTGTTACCACACTGACTTTTTTTTCAACTAGGTATGATGATGGAAAAGCGATAAGGTATTTTTCAGCAATGTTCCACAATGTAGGATACTGTGTTTCAATGTTGCGTTGCAACCAGAACTTCTGATAGCCTTGGTTGTTGTGTTCCATCTTGTACGAAATTGTGGCTTTACACTACTACAAGAATGCTATTTTCTACAAAAATATTAATTATTCTTAGTACACGTAACTTACTTACTTACTTAATTACTTTATTTCAAATTATGATATATTACAAAACAAAATGAAATGACGTAAAAAAAAAATGAATAAACACTGGTTATAAAATAAAAAAAAACTAAACTAACTCTCTAGAAAACTATTTTATCATACTTCCAACTCTAGTAACAATTTTTTGTTTTTCTGTTTAAAATTTTTTTTTAAAACTGCCTTGCCTTTTTAATTCTATTTGGAAGTTTGTTAAAAAATTTTATACACTTATAATGGGGAGATTTTTCAGAAGGGTTAGGCGATGCAGGGAAATTAAGATTCATGGTTCTTGTGTCATGTTGATGATGAATTGGACTTTGAAAGGAATTTCTTTTTTAAAAAAAAGAACATAAGACACTATATATATATATATATATATATATATATATATATATATATATATATATATATATATATATATATATATATATATATATATATATATATATATATATATATATATATTAACGCATATATTATCAGAACCTATTTTTAAAAACAGAACGGCACGTTTCATCGTACTTTTTTTTTTTAATTATTCTAACCAATCGTTTTTGTACTACAAATAAATCCTGAATATGGCTGTTCTCCCCAAAATATTATTTTATTATTATATTTGACTGTGGCTTCAAAATTAGCAAAGTACATTATTTTGTTTTTTTTATTCATTATTTGCCAGTGACCCTAATACCATAACAGGTAGAATTTAATTTTTTAATTAGATTTTGAATATGAAACGCCAGTCCAAAAAATTCATTAAGATATACACCCAAGAATTTCGTATTTTGAGAGAAAGTCAATTTATCATTATTTAACGTTACTGGTCTTTGTATTTTGATTGCTTTGTTCTGAAGAGAACAACATTTGTTTTTTCTTCATTTAAGATCAGTCGATTTTCCAAAACCATTTTGTTATTTTATCGAGAAAATGTTTACTTTCAATGATGAGCTGGTCAACATCATTACTTCCTAAAAGCACATTAGTATCATCAGCGTAGTTTACCATGGCCTGAGAACCCTCTATTATATTGCTTAAGTCATTTATATAAATAATAAATAAGATAGGGCCCAATACACTACCCGAGCAATACCCAAATTACTTGTTAAAGTTTGAGAATCATAGATTTTGCCATTTTTTGTAATGCGTACTTTTTGTTGCCTTTCATTAAAATATGATGTTAACCATTTATATGCGTTCCCCTTATTCCATACATTTCCAGTTTCCGAAGTAAACCCTATCTAAACAATCATGCTTTGGATAAATCCAGAAACATTCCCAAGGCAATCACCACAATACCAAAACTGCTTGCATAAATTGAAAAATTGCTGTTTGGGTAGATTTTCCATCTAAGTACCCATGCTGGCATTTACTAAATAGGTTGCAACTTTTCATAAAGTTCATTAGTCAGAACACATTGCCATTTCAAATAATTTTGAAAAGCCAGTTAATATACTAATTGGCCTATAATTATCCATCAGTTCTGGATCACCTTTTTATACAGAGGTTTTATAAGGGCAATTTTTAGATTTTTAGGAAATATTCCGTGCTTAAATGAATTATTAATTAGATAACATAAAATATTTTTACATATATTTACAGATATTTTTACTATACTAGTTGGGATTTCGTCAATTCCATGACTATATTTGTTTTTAATGAGTTTAGCTATTTCACAAAGTTCATCTGGTGTTACAGGGCTTAAATACATTGATTGATCATTACTAGCAAAACAACATTTAAAAAAGAATGGCAGTAAAACTTTTTAAAAGGTTTGGTACTACAGATATTAAATGATTGTTGTATTCATTTGCTATGTCTTCAGGATTTTCCTCTATTTGTATCCCTGATCGGCTATTTTCTTTACCTGTGATTTCCTTACAAATAGCCCACATGCATTTCATTTTATTTTCCGAGTTGCGTACTCGTTTCTCATATTGTTTTATTCGAGGTTGTTGTAATAAATTATCATAGTCTTTTTTCTTGTTTTGATATTGGGCTTTAAAATTTTGATTTTGCCTTGATAGCATTAAAAGAATGTCCAGTTCCCTTTTACAAGTAATAATTTGAGGATCTCTGTAGACGGGCAGGACCCTATTTTTAGAACACAACTTTACATAACTACATAAACAATACAGTACCTACCTACCTATCTTGAAAGTTTTAAATAAGAACTTGTGGTAATTTAATAGGGGTCGACCCCCAAAATCAGTTTTTGTTTATGTCGACCCCTAGGAAACCGATATCGACCCCAAGGGGTCGATATCGACCACTTTGGGAACCCCTGCGATAGAAGGATCTAACTTGTGCTGGTTAGTTTCTAACCCCGATAATTCTACTAAATTACACAGATCCACAAAAAAAGTGGGTGTGCTAAGTGTCGGACTAAGATTTATTGGCCAATTTTTTTGTCGCTGAACAGAAATCTGATGTCAAAATTGGGGTCAAACAGCAAAAAATCGAGAAAAACCCAAAAATCGGTACGGTACATTTACCGGCAGAAACCTGCTACTACGGAATGTTTGTTCTACGACTATATAAACAATAAGAGACAAAAAATTACATAAAACAAAAAATAGAGGTTTGCAAATTGTCTTTATAAAAAGTTACATACACATTTTTGATGAGATAGATAATAAAGGAGGTAAAAACGAAAATGTAATTTTGACAAAAAAATTTAGTCCAAAATAGGAAAAAAATTCTATTAATGTGATTATTGGGTCTTTTATTTTATAGAACATTTTTTATTTATTTATTTGAATTTCAAATTACAAAAAAAAATCCAAAAACAAAAATGTTTTAATTTTTAAATTTTTCCTTGAAAAATCCTGAAAATTGTTTTTTTTTTATTTTTACTTGAAAAATATTGCATTTAGAAAAAAAGAGTATATAACTTAAATTAAAGGTCTTATAAAAATACATAGTTTATGTCCTTTAAAGTTTCGTGTATATTTTATAGTTTTTTAAAAAATATTAACATTTTAAATTAAAAAAAAAATCGGTAATATCTGAAAATAAGCCTTTTCTCGACTTTTTACTGTTTGAAAAAAATACGCCATAAAATCTTACTCCGATACCCAGCACCCACCAGTTTTTTTTTGTGGACCTGTGTTATTTATCCGGACCCCATTTAACAATCCCCACATTAAGTTAGTGATGAACAAAGCAAGACCAAGACCAAGACCGGGCTGGTCTTGGTCTTGCAAACCTGGTCTTGGTCTTGGTCTTGCAAGCCAAAGGAAGGTCTTGGTCTTGGTCTTGGTCTTGCACCACCCGGTCTTGGTCTTGGTCTTGGTCTTGCTGCAAGAGTCTTGCTGGTCTTGCTTTTTTTTTTTGGTAGTAATAATTTAAACTAAGTAATATTAAATAAAATATATTTTTTTAATACTTAAAAATAAATAAAGATGGAAACTATATTTTCTGCATTAAAATTATAAAATATGCCAATTTTAATCTTACACATACGTTTGAATAATTTGATTAAAAAAAATTAAATGTAGGGGTTTGTTTATTTTTGCTCCATCTTTAGTTGAATTGAGACACAACCTGTTTTTATACATTTAGTGGCACATAGAAATATTTTAGTGCTTAGAAATATTTAAATTTTCTTTGAAGAGGCATATAAAATCAAAAGAAATACAAAACTATGTACTGTGTGAGCAGAAAAAAACTTTTAATTTCAACCAGATATGGAATTTTGAAAATGATTCTAATATGTAAACATTGGTTTCTGATTTAAAAACAAGTTTTTCTGAAATCTTTTCAGTTTATACAAACTTTTTATCTTTAAATTAATTAAACATTTGCCCTACAAAGTTTGTACAAATGCTTTATAAACATTCTGCATATACAAGATGGCTCAATACTGTGACAAGGCTCGATATCTCCAAAACCCGTTCATTATGGTGAAACACTGAATATGAAAAAATTATAGAAAAAAAGGCGTAAAATGTAATTTTTTTCTATTTTTTCTATTTTCGAAAAATCCACTGCCACTCAAGATGAACTTATTTTTAGCTTTTAACCATCAGGGGTAGGCATGATGGCATATTATCTGCTCGCATGCAAGCGGCCCTAAACTTGGCTGAGAACTGGTGCTCAACGGAAGGGCTAAATGTCAATCCAAATAAAACAATTATAATACCGTTTACAAAAAGGGAGGAAAACAAGGTTTATAGCGCCTATGTTAAACGGCATTACGATCAAACTTTCTAAAGAAGTAAAATATCTGGGAATTGTCCTTGACCAGAAACTCAATTGGAACTCGCAAATAAAAAGGACTATCGCAAAGCATCAACGGCACTATGGGCGTGCCGCAGACTATGTTAAAACATGGGGTCTAAAACCCAAAATGATCTACTGGTCATATATTACAGTTGTAATACCTATAGTTACTTATGCCTCACTGGTCTGGTGGCCAAAAACAGAGGAAAAAACTACACAAGGAAAGTTTCTGAAACTGCAGAGACTTGCCTGTCTGGGAGTTACTGGAGCAATGAAATCTTGCCCAACGGCAGCTCTGGAGACAATGTTGAACCTCCTTCCCCTGCACCTGCACATAAAGAGGGAGGCGATACTGAGTGCCTCCAGAGTAATCCAGACACAAAGTATAAAGTCAGGAGACCTGACTGGTCACCTTAAAATCTTGGAAAAAATCAAGATTGAAGCTCTGACCAAACCCACGGACATAATGCCTATAGTGGGGACTTCCAGCGCTCTTTTGAAGTGGTTATTCAAGACCGCCAAACTATGAGTGTGAAGGAACCAAAGCATGAAAAAGGCTCACTTGTCTGGTACACTGATGGATCTAAGATGGAACATGGGGTTGGAGCTGGTGTCTTTGGACCTAGATGCAGACTATCAAAGTCTCTCGGCAAGGCTCCCTCCATCTTCCAAGCTGAAATCCATGCAATTGATATTTGCGCTTCTGAATGTGCCAAAAAGGCCTACGAGGCGCAACCATATATATTTTATCGGACAGCCAGGCTGCTTTGAAGGCATTGACTTCATGCTCTTTTAACTCAAAGCTTGCCTGGGAATGCCGACAATCACTAAATCAACTGGCCAAACACAACAGAGTTACTCTGGAGTGGGTACCAGGACATGAAGGAGTGGAGGGCAATGAAATTGCCGATCAACCGCCAAGGAAGGAGCACAGAGACCATTCTATGGACCTGAGCCTTTCTGTGGCACCACTAGAGGCCACCTCTCCGAGGAACTCAGGACATGGGAAAAAAGTCAAAAAGAGACTTATTGGAACAACATCCCAGGACAAAGGCAGGCGAAAAAGATTTATTTCGCATTCACCTAAGTACACAAAGAAGCTACTGGAACTTCAAAAAATGAACTTAAACTGGTTACTGACTTCCTAACAGGACATGGCCCTTGGAGGTATCACCTCAAAAAAAATGGGAAAGACTGAGGATGAACAATGTCGGCTTTGTCACGAGGCAAACGAAACTTGCGGAACACATTCTCTGTGAATGCAGAGAACTGACCCGACAACGGCTTAAATACCTCGAAGGGGTATATCCTAATCCTAGAGATATTATTCAGCTTGCACCGCGTAGTATCCTGAACTTTGCTAAAGGTATAGGAATTACCGGGCACTAAACAACGAAGGGTATTCACAAAAGATCTCTTTAGGTCGAAGTGAAGGAGGGCTACACTAGAGCCGAGCGACCCCGTTTATTACAATACAATACAATACAATAGCTTTTAACCTAAAATATAAAATTTATGACCAAAAATCCATTTAAAAAGAATTACCACTCTGTATATTATGCTGTAAAATTGTTAAACTGTCATATAGACACAATATCAATGTATATAGTTTTCAAAAATAACGTCATTATTATTCTTTTAGCATTGTTTTGCCTTTTACGTCAAAACCGGAAGTGATATTTAAAATCCATTTATATAAAAATTATTCCTATATGACATAAAAAATATATTTTTTTATTAATTTCTTTCTTTTTGAAAATTTCTGATCCATCCTGTAAATGGCATCACTAGATAGCTTATTTAAAAAAAAAACATCGAAAAATAAAAGTTATTTTTAGCTTCTATAACTTTTGTACCCCTAGCTTTTCTCTGTCGTGAACGGTTTCGGAAATATCGTGCTTTGTCAGACCATTGAGTCACAATCCTAATATTTTTGAAACTTGTTATTGAATTTACTCATAATCGTTGTAAAAGAACTGTATAAAATAACAAAGTGATCCATTTAATTGTTATTTTATTAAATAAACCTCATTTTAAATAAAAAAAAAAACAGCTTATTAAATAATCGCCTTGGCAGTTCTCGCCAAATTTTTTGTCATTTTTGTATGAAACACCTCTGTATATTAAATATAAAAATTAAATATTAAAATATTTAAAAAAAAGTTGCAGAAGTGCAAGAGTCTTGCAGGTCGGTCTTGGTCTTGCGTAGTCTTGCACTCCTCGGTCTTGGTCTTGGTTTTGCATACCTCGGTCTTGGTCTTGGTCTCGGTCTTGGTCTTGGTCTCGGTCTTGGTCTTGGTCTCGATCTTGGTCTTGCTGCAAGACCAAGACCGCAAGACCAAGACCGGTCTCGCTCATCACTACATTAAGTTCTTTGACTTTCTTTTAAGAAACGATCTTGTCTCTTTCACGATTAATACCATATAGACCTGGAGCCAAGAGGGTTTTTACATGTATTATAGACCCCACGCCGAGGCTTTGGGGACTGATAGACGTCGTTATTCCCCACTTTGAATTCCCGTTATGGCATCCCCAAAGTGTAGCTTTTAGGAGGGGTGAATTTTCAAACGTGTAATTAATATCCATGCCCTTGGATCATAGGCCCCACTTTAATTCTTGTTTTATGTCGTCAAAGAGGTAACCAAAGTCCGCGAACTCAATGTGCCATACCAATATGGGTCACTTAAGGTCGGCCAACGGAAAGGGTTTGTGGTCTTGGTCTTGGTCTTGAGCAAGACCAAGACCGCCTTCTCGCTTGCAAGACCAAGACCAAGACCGGGGTATGCAAGACCAAGACCAAGACCAAGACCAAGACCAAGACCAAGACCAAGACCGAGGGGTGCAAGAATCTTGCACTTTTGTCACTTTTTTTAAATTAAAATATTTAATTTTTATTTTTTTTTTATCTTGGGACAGTCCACGAAGGCTGATGCCAATACTAACGTACCTTGGGTGCCTTAAGTGTGGTGGAGGGAGTTTGTTCACACGGGACTTAAATATTTGGAGATTGGGAGGAGAAGGAAAAGCTTGGGGCAGCAGGTTCCACAGTCTTGACACTCTAAGGATAAAGGAACGAAGAAAGGGGAAGTTCGGGGCCTCTTAACTGAAATGTAAAAGGATGCATAAAAGTTGCGCTACGGTTGCTCTGTTGGGGCTGCCAGAGAAGGAATTATACTGGCCAACTCCTTGAGCAGAAGCCGTGAAAATACCTATAGAAGAGCGACAGATCCCCAGCTCGACGGTGGGGGCAAGAGGGGGAAGCCTTTCTGTGAGCGTTGGATCATTAATAAGACGAACGGCTTTCTTTGAATGGAGTCCAGAAGGCTAAGTGTTGTAGGGGACGCCATTCCCCAGACATGAGAACAATATTCTAAAGAGGGTCTAATTTGAGATACATACAGAGTGTACAGATTGGAAGAAGAGAAAATTTTCTGGTTCGGAAGAGGAATCCAAGCTTTTTTGAAGCTGCCTAGGCTATGGATGTAATGTGTTTGTGCCAGTTGGTTATTTCAAAAGTAACGCCGACAAGATTAAACACTCTTTGTTCTGAGAACTTGGCCGCTCATATGTAAGGGATGAGCATTTGGATTTTTTCGCGCAGCGACCATACGTGTTTTCGAGGCATTAAACTGAACAAGATTTTTGGCGCCCCGCTCCAAAATAAGTTTGAGGTCTTGTGATAGAGATATCTGCATTGACCTGCGCTTGTTTTCCAAATCAGAATCACACGGTGGCTTATGAAATTGAATACTAGAGTGGAGGGTACATCGTCAGCAAAACTATGAATGGGATTGATTGTGGAAGAGAGAAGATCGTTAATGTGTAGAAGAAACAGCGTGGGTGCCAGCACTGAGCCCTGGGGCACCCCGGCATTAATTTGGTAGAAACTGGAGGAATGACCATCTACACTAACTGATATACGTCGATTAGAAAGGAAACTGGAAATCCAAGAGCAAAGCTTAGGTGGAAGACCGTAAGAAGGAAGTTTGTTAAGAAGCCCATCATGCCAGACCGATCGAAAGCTTTGGATATGTCAAGAGCAACGATCTGGGATTCACTAAGAAACTCAAGGGACTTGTTCCAGTTGTGTGAGACAAAGGAAATAAGATCAGCTGTGGATCTACTGTGACGGAACCATATTGTTTTATCATGTAAGATCTTATGTTTTTCCAGATACTTTAAGATTTGGGAATTAATGAATTTTTCCATTACTACAAACAACTGAAAGAAGATATAAGGTCTATAGTTGGAAGGGAGAGTTTTGGACCTTTTTTGGGGACAGGTTGCACACGCGCAGCTTTCCACCTCTCCGGGAAAATGCCCGTGTCGTAAGAGATTCGAAATAGGCGATTAGGATGGGTGCAAACGCGGGAGCACATTTTTTTAGGACGATTTCTGGTATGCCTTCCAGCCCAAACGATTTTTTAGTATTAAGAGAAGAAAGAATACGCTTGATCTGTTTGACTTTAAAAATTATATCGGACATTTTATGAGAAACAGGGACAACTGTTGGAAGAGGAAGATTAATAGGAGGATTGCGTAGAATTGGCAATTATATTCAATATACAGAGGCATTTATATAACATAAAAAATTGTGAGATTCCTAAAAAGGCGATGATTTTATGAGTAACAGGTTTTTTTAATAAAATAATAATTCAATTGATCACTTCGTTTTTTAATAAAATTATCTAGAAACGATAACTAGTAGATTGTAACATGTTTCAAAATAATAAGAATGTGACTGAATGGTCCGACAAAGCTCGATATCTCCAAAACCGTTTACGACAGAGAAGAAGAAGAGTAAAAAGTTATATAAGCTGAAAATTACTTACCTATTCCTAATGTTTTTTTTTTAATTAGGTATCTAGTGATGCCACTTACTGGATCAAAAATTTCCAAAATCCAGGAAAACATTATTTTTGTTACACTGTAAGTAGTGGAATCATTAGACTGCTCCTTTAAACTAAGATAAAATGTAAAAGTGATGGTTTAAAAAAATATATATTTGTCATTTTCATAGGAATACTTTTTATATAAATGGATTTTTAAATTTCACTTCCGGTTTAAACGGAAAAGTCAAAACAATGCCAAAAGTATAATGATGACGTCATTTTTGTCAAAACCGAAAATGATATATAAAAAACCATCTACGTCGACATTGTACCTATATGAAAAGTTCAAGAATTTCCAGCATAATATACAGGAAAGCGATTTTTTTTAACGAATTTTTTGCTATAATTTTTCTATTTTAGGTTAAAAGCTAAAAATAAGGAAGTTTTCTTGAGTGGTGGTGGATTTTTTGGAAAATTTGAAATAGAAAATAATTTTACCATTTACGCTCTTTTTTTCTATAATTTTTGTATATTCAGTTTTTTACCATTATGAACGGTTTCGGATATATCGATCTTTGTAGCACTATCGAGCCATTGTATATGCAGAATGTTTATAAAGTATTTGTACAATCTTTGAGGCAAATGTTTACTAATTTGAACAAAGACACTTTATTTGAACTGAAAAGCTTTCAAATAGTTTGTTTTTGAATTAGAAACCAATGTTTACATAT
>JAHBCN010027351.1:0-10121 GCA_019359885.1 Listronotus oregonensis | reverse complement strand
TTTTTTAAATAACAATCGTTTTATTTATATTATCGTTTATTCCAATTCATTGATATAGGGTTTGCCTATACCTAAAACCGTTACTTTTTTAAATTATTTCGAATTTTGTGTAGTGCGTGCATTTAACACGTATAGTATTACCATAATAAAATATTTTTAAACTAAGGAGGCTTTGACACAGAGACGTTACGATTGTTATTACTATGTTATTACGTGTTAAATGCACGCCATACACAAAATTATAAAAGTAAAGGTTTTAGGTATAGGCAAACGCTATATCAATGAATTGGTAATAAAATTCTGCATGATATTAAATAATCAAATACAGGGTGTTCCATTTGAAATAAGAGAGTTATTTGCAAAAGAACGTTCATAATATTAGAAGTTATTTTTTGACCACCCTGTATAATATTTTAATAAAATTGTTAAACCATATCGTAGTAATAGTATGTTTACTAAATATTGGCTATGGTAATTTAATTCTAGTTTAAATATTTACGATAAAAAAATTGTTTTACTAAAGTTCTACAAAATCAGAAATTTGCAAATATTTCAAAAAGGGTGGGGATTAGGTATAGGAACCTTTATTGAAACATGGCTTTATTTTTGCTCTAGAATTCAAAACCGATAAGAAATATAGGGTGTCCCATTTAAAAAAACATAACTTTGATATGGTACTTTTTTTTAAATCACCCTGTATAAATGCAAATATTTTTAAATGAAGGTCCTCTACCGTCTGTATACATCCTGCAAAAGAATTTTCTAAAAATTTTCATGGGCTTTCGTATAAACTCCGTGGCGGTTGGGGTGCCCCACCCTGTATACAACTAGATGTATCACCGGCCAGATTTGTGTGTCTTCCTTTGTAATATGCCGCAGACGCCTTGCCCATATTTCAAAGTCCATAGTCTTTAAATGATAAATATAAAATATTTTATTATATATTATTATTTTTCCCTATGTTACAGTTCACTGAGCCTCACAGCTTGATAAATTATTTAGATTTTAAAATTGCACATTTTTTTTTTTAAATCTGCATTTGCCAAAGTATTTTCCACACTATAGCCATTTTAGCCATTTTGTACAATCTGTAAAACACGTGGAAAAAACGATTGTTTTGGCATCATAGCATCGTCCAACCATCGTCAAGGAGGTGCTGCCTCTATAAAATATTAAACTATTTGCCAAGTTAAAACGATATCTGTAGGACGCGAATAAAAATTATACAGAATCCGCTAGGCCACGATTTTACAAAAGTGAGTAGTTAATATACAGTGGCGGCGTAAAAATAAATACCTTCGGTTTATTAATTTAAAATCAACAACTCGTATGTGTTACAAAGTAAAGAATATTAGGTCGAAAACATCAATTTAAAAATAAGATACGATTACTTTAAGAATAAGAAACGATTATTTTAGTTAATTAGTCATTAGAAATGGCGCTTGCTAATATTAATCTAATTTAACGAAATAAATCTGACTAAATATATTATATACTAACATGACCGTTTTAAAAAATATTTTATTATTAGAATTCTACATTATCCTGATGAACAGAGGCTAGGAAAGAATTTTAGAAAACTGACCCCCTAAAAAAAAGAAAAAATAGGGGGTAAAAGTTTGTATTAAACTTCAATATTTCTAGACTTAGAAATATGAAAATTGGTATTTTGGCTTTTGATTATGATTAGAAATAATATGTTTTTAATATTTTTTAAATTACATCTGTTGAGAAGGTTAAAATGGGGATGAAAGTTATATGTACCGAAACATTATCATGTTTAAAGTTGTAAAAATGGTAATAAAGTTGGTAATTAGAATTTGATTCCCCAAAAAAGATATGACACGTTAGCTAGGAAAGGATTTTAGGAAACTTCCCTCCCCCTAAAAGAATGGGGGAGGGTAAAAGTTTTTGTGGAATTTCGTCATTTCTAGATTCAAAAGTATAAAAATTGTTATGTAGGTTATTAATTACGATTACAAATTATTTGTTTTAACATTTAGAGGGGGGTAAAAGTTTATAAAGAAAAATTGTCATTTTTAAAGTTGTAAATGTGGCAGTTGGTAATTATGTTTCTAATTACGCAGAAAAATAGAAGACGTCAGCTAAGTAAGTATTTTAGAAAATTTTTCCCCCAAAGGGAATGGAGGAGGAAAGTTTAATTCGAACTTTGTTATTTCTGGATTAGAAGTACGAAAATTGTTATATAGGCTATTAATTACGATTAAAAATTATCTGTTTTAACCTTTTTGTAATTACGTCCCTTGGGGGGGGGGCAAGGAGTTTGGTTAAAGTTTGTAAAAAAAAATAAACTTTTTTAAAGTTGTAAATATGGTAGTTGATAATTAGGCTTCTGATACCCAGAAAAATAGAAGACGAGCTGAGAAAGGATTTAAGAAAAGTCCGCCCTAAATGGGTAAAAGGGACTGGACTTAGAAGTATGAAAATTATTGGAATGTTGGCTATTTATTACGATCAAAAATAATCTGTTTTAAAATTCTTAAAATTACATCCCGTGTGGGGTTGAAATGGGGATGAAATTTTTATTAAAAAAGTCGTTATTTTTAAAGTTGGTAATATGGGAGTTAATAATTCTGCTTCTAATTACCCAGAAAAATAGTGGATGTCAGCTAAGAACCGTGGGGGGGGTGAAAATTTGTATAGAACCGCATTCATTTACAAAATATTAACAAACGAAATACAATAAAATAAAATTTGTTCCATTGCACGACACGCGCTACACCGCGTAGTGTGTGACAGAAGACGAAGTGCAGGGAGCGTAATGTGATGTGATGTGACGCGATATAGTAGGAGGTGAGGCAGGAGCAATATTCCAAGGGAAATAAGATATACGGGAAAATAAAACAAAATTGTATATAAAATTATTATATATATATATATATATATATATATATATATATATATATATATATATATATATATATATATATATATATATATATATATATATATATATATATATATATATATATATATATATATATATATATATATATATATATATATATATATATATATAATATATATATATATAAGGAAAAGTCCCTTACTCATTCATTTATTCATAACTGTACTTATAGAAAGTACGTCAATTACATAACAGATTAACGAAAATAACTTCATAATCAATTAAAAAAATAATTTTCAATGTTAACTTAGTAACACACTTACATATGTAAATTAAGGCATCATTAATTCTACCTAAAATTTAAAAAAGAAGTTTAAAAGTAGCAATTGTCCAAATAATTGTCAATTATTGTTTGAGTAATACTAATTTATAAATCCTTAATAAAACCGTTGGTAACTTTTAACCCGCAGTGCCTCAGATATACATTTTTGCCCGCAGTAAATATAAGAATAAATAAAAAAAAATGTAAATATTACTTGCTAAAAGGCTTCAAGTCTAGAAACTTTAATTTTAATATAAATCTCTGTTTCAGCATGATTTTCTTGCAATAAACTTTGAGCACAAATAAAAAAAATCTGCCTCTATTAATTAAAAAGAAACAATCATTAATATAAATACACAGACAGATCCGTAAAAAACTTGCCAAGTCAAAAAAGAACTTGGTCTTATATAAAATCTTAGAACTTTATGCGGCCGAATTTTTGGATTAAGAACTTGGCCCTTAGTTTACAGAACTGTTGTTGGTATGATTTATTACTACAATAGTCTATTATTATACCCATATTTAGATACTTACCAAAACTCATTTTTAAAAACTAATTAAATTGCAACACCGTAACACAAATCAACACTAACTTAAAATTCAGTACACCAATACCCGTAAACCTACACACTTATTAAATATTTTGTCTAAATACTAACATTTAGAGATACTTATACCGACGAAAAAGTTTACGTACTAAAAACTATTTTATATACCATAAATTATCTCACACTTTGCGGCACTTTTTTTGCGTTACAAACGCCTTCCGACAATTTTACTGGAAAATACGCGGCAAAGTCTTTGTGTATAGGCGCATGCAATGCAAACAATTTTGCCAATTTAAATATAGCAAAGGTACAAGGGTTGTAAAAAAAAAGATTCTATTTAGAACTAAAAGGGCGCCAATGATCCGTATATATTGATGAGCCTTAAAGATTTTATTTATGTTATGCAGTTAGCACTCTTGGCCTAATCAACGTACTTAATTTTTTTTTTAATTACTGCGATTTCTGATTAGCGGTAAGACAAACCCGGGTGTCGCCGGATTTGTCCTACTTTAAAGAGTACCCAGGGAACGTCTGAGAAGAGTTTAAAAAAAAGGTCTGGGTAAAACCCGAACACTTTTTCGTGTCAAAAGATCCATTGAAAGATAATCAATAAAACTGTAGCAAATTTCTGTTGGAAAAGAAATACATATTTGTTTAAATTAAAACTGATTAGTATACTTTTAAATTCCAATAATAAATAGTTTTGGGTTTTAAGTGCCCAATTTGTAAAACTAGATAACAGCTGTAAAAAAATTGTGTAAATGATAGTAATATTTTTATTGTAAATAGTTTTTTTAAGGGGTGTCTAGGAAAAAAATAAAATTCTACCCAAATGTCCAGGATTTCTAAAGTTTTTCAGGCGTGCATAAAATGTATTTTGCTTACAAAAAAAAAACATCATTCAATCTTTTCTCGAACAAAAAAAGTTTTGGCGTATTTATCATTTTAAGTTCAGGCCCTTTAAATTTGTCGTCAGACCAAAAACCATTGACGACACAAGGGTTGACGAGTTCATTCAGAGCAAAAAAAATCCATCGCGTCTCTGTATTCCGATTGAAAATAAAGTGGTTTATTGTCAAATAAATATGCAATATAATAAATGAAAAGGTTAATTATATCTTTAAAATCCATCGCAATAACCTCAAAATAAAATATACATTTAGCAAAAAAACAGGTTGAAACTCCAAAAACTGCTCATTATCGTTTGAGAAAAACACCTCGTAAGTAATCATAATTACCGACTTTTTGAACCAATGCAAAACATTTTTTTTAATGAATTTTTGTCAAACGAAAATGAACAGATTGTAGTATTTTATGTTTTAAATCAGTCTTTCTCAAAGTGGGCGATAACGCCCCCTTGTGCGTGGTGAAGGCTATGAGGGGGGGCGGTAAGGGATCCAGAAAAAATGGGGGGCGCTGATGTGATTTAAAGGAGCGATGGGTGATTTGTAACTTCACCTATTTCATATTTTAAAATTCACTGAAATTAAAATCCTTCTAAATACTACACAACATCCATTTATTAGTTCATATTTATATTCTATTTTATTGTATAAATCTAAACTAAAAATATATAAAATATTTAATATTTTAATGCGTTCAAAGCGCTATTTATATCTTAAAATATTTAGTAATAGGTATCAAACACTAAAAAGTATTCATGTCTTTAAGTGTCGCAGGTGAGGTCTCCACTTTCGAAGACAAGTGTATAAAAATAGGTATATTTATTGTTGTGGCAAAAATATGTTGTATATATTTTTTTGGTTGTGGACTTACTAAGCACTTGCCTAATGCGGGATTTTTTAATGAACCTAATCCAGTAAAAATAAAGAACAAATATATTGAAATTAAAAGGTTCAAATATAATTCACACATTCATTTGTGCAATCCTGTATTATCAATAGTCCGTCAACGTTCGTGCGGTCTGTGTTTGCGGAGTGCAGGTGCAGGAAGGGACAAATCCCAAATACACAGCCGCGGCTCGCGACCGACCAGCGACTGACGTGACGTTCCGCCGCTCGCAAGCATCGCTCTCGCTTGCTCTCCCGCCACTCCGCCCGCTACCCCGATACTCTTAATATTGTAAAGTTGTACTATTATTGCTCAATGTTGAATATTGTTTATTTTGAATTAAAGTTACTCCTAATATTGTAAGGTTGCATTATTACTGCTCTGTCTGGTAAGAAAAGTCTCGTTTAGAATATAGGTTTAATTAAACTTCAGGCGAGACTAATATCTTATTGGGATTTTTAAGGTGAAAAAAATGGGGGCACTACAAAATAATTGATTTTCAAAGTGGGCGTTAGACGAAATAAGTTTGAGAACCTCTGTTTTAAATAAACAATTAAAAATTAAAAGTGTTTCAGTATTTCGCTTTCATCCGAGATGTATATTAAAACTAAGCCCCGGTCGCCTTTTTCGATCAGGCTTTGTAAATACGTGAGATTAGCCCCCAGTTACGAAAATATCATATTTATATACAAACTTTCATTCACATTTTAACCCCACCCCCTCCTAAGGTTTTAATTTCAAAATTTTTAAAACAGATCATTTTTAATCGAAATCATTCCAATTTTTATACTTCTAAGCTCCGAAATGATGAAGTTCCATTCACACAAACTTACATCCCCCATGCTACCCGTCAAGAGCAGGAGTTTTCTAAAATACTTTCTTAGCTATCATCTCCTATTTTTCTGGGTAATTAGAAGCCCAATTATCAACTTGCCTATTTAGAACTTCAAAATGACAATTATTATATACAAATTTTTATCACCCTTTTTAACCCCCAAGGGATGTAAAACAAAAGTGTTAAAACAGGTCATTTTAGTCGTAATCAATAGTCTATATACCAATTTTTATACTTTTATGGGTTTTATAGAAACGTTTACCCTCATTGTACCCCTATAGGGCAAGAATTTTTGTAAAATCCTTTCTTAGCTAACGTCTACCATTTTTTCTGGGTAATCAAGAAGCCTAACTACTATCTGCTATATTTACAACTTCAGAAATGACAATTTTTTGATACATATCATTCTCATTTTGACCCCTCCGCCCAAGGGGAACTTAGCCCCGTTTGCCTCTGTCGATCAGGTCTTGTGAATAGTGAGTTCAGCCCTTTGTGACGAAGATAGCATATTTTTATGCAAACTATTATTTCCATTTTAACCCTTCACCCTCTCCCCAAAGGTTGTTTTTCCAAAAATATTAAAACAGATCATTTTAATCCTAATAGCTTACCTACCAATATTTAGACTTCCTAAGTCCAGAAATGGCGGAGTCCGATACAAACTCTTACCCCCTATGTTTTTTTTTTGGGAAGGAGTGTTTGTAAAATCTTCTTCTAGCTAACGTCTTCCATTTTGCGAGGGAATTAAAAAACTAGTTACCAACTTCCGTAATTAAAAATTTATAATTAACAATTTTTTTATTCAAACTATTATCCCCTTTTTAACAACCAAAAAGATTTAATTTCAAAGATGTTTATATATATATATATATATATATATATATATATATATATATATATATATATATATATATATATATATATATATATATATATATATATATATATATATATATATATATATATATATATATATATATTTATTATAATAATAACAATACTTTACTGTATTATTTAAAAATATATTATATAATAGTTTTTTAACACACCCCATTTACAATAATAAATAAAAACATATTAGTATATTATTTGTGTTTGACAACGTCTTTCTCTCCTGCAAAGCAAGTCTGCCTCTAGCGATACGCTTGAAGGGTTTTGCTAAAATGTACTGCACTGGCACTTTGATGAAACGTCCCTGTTAAATCTGTCTGCACCATCTTACGGTCATTTTTAGTACTAAGCGGCCATCGATTTCTTTGTTCAAAGTAAGTAGATTCCTAAGCTTCGGAATAGTCGGTTTTAGCGCTTGCAGCGTCCATGTGTCGAAGTACGAAATTTTTAACCAACGCCGTCTGGTATCGATACTTCGAACCCAGACCGTCAAGGAGTTATATGGGGCTTTACCAGGGTGATTAATCTAGTTGTATATATATTTTTGGTTTGGTCCTATTTAATAAAGACAATGGAAGTCCAAGATTTTAGTGTTATTAAAACCATATAATTGTCTAACACTTTTAAAGAAAGCTTGCAAGTTTTTCTTAGTTTGTAACCAAGCTGCTTTGAGTTAGCTGCGGCTAGTTTTAAATAATTTTTTGATTTGCATATTAATTTTGAGTCACGATATATATTTTATCTTAAATTTATAATTAAGCTTCTTTTAGTATAAGTGTTACACGTCTTTTTAAAAATTTTAATTTAATGAAGCTGTCCTGCAATTCGTTAAATTTAGGAAATTTTTAAATTGCATAATTATATTGTGCAGGTTTTAAAAAATATTTATTCTTTTTTATTCGTTACGGCTTTTTAAATAACTTTATTTTGTACCGAGGAATATATGTCTACTAAATATGTTATTAATTTTATTAAAACTATTACTTCCAACTTTTTCTATATAGAAACAACCTTGGGCTGGAAATTACTAGGCTAGAGTTTATTTGATGAGAAGAAATATATTATATACTTTTAAGTTTAAACAATTAAAGTTCTTTTGCATTTAAGTTTTTTTTTTATATTAGATTTCATATAATTAGATTAATAAGACTATAGAAATATAGTAGTCCCTTGTAATCAGCGCTGTTTATAGGATCCATAATAACAGAAATTAAATTAAAAAAAAAACATTTTATTCTGATGTTTAAATGAAATAGTAAATTAAGTGAAAATAACTGTTTGTATTTTAACTTGGAAATGTTTATAAAAAACAAAGATATTTTTAAATTTGTAGACTTCTTTATGATGTAAAGCCTTTGGGTCAATTTCCGAGAATGTTTCGGTTGAATAAATATGCGGTTTTAGGTTGAATTGCCAATTACCGCCCTTTGTTTAAAAAAGGATACCCAAGTTAATTTTAGCTGTTTGTACCCTTAAATGTAAATGAAGGGTATAACACCTAAATTTTTAGACGCCTTTATTAGGCAAGCTTACAGATAGCCCAAAGGAATATTATAAACAGGAAATAAATAATTTACCGATACCTATTACAGCAATATTTTTTTTTGGATATATGTATATAAAACAATACCATCAAAATTATGTTAAGAAAATACATTGCGATTTAAAAATTACATAACCGTATGTTATAACTTTTTACCGACAAAAACATGTCACATGTCAAAATGTAAATATTTTAAAAATAGGCACCTATTAGCTTAATGAAGCTAGTAAGTAAATGTAGGATTATGCAGAAAAATTAAGTTAAGTTAAGTTAACAAAAATTAAGTTAATATAAATTAAGACATTAGTGTAAAAACATGCAAATCAATTTAAAAATAATAAAAAAATTAAGCATGCATAGAGCAAATCACTGTTAATAGGGTTTTTGCGGTTTCCATTTCATCGGTGCAATCTCTAGCAGCTGTCCGGTAATTCGTAAACTTTTTAAACAAATATTTGTATAAAAAATATATAATTTTGTTATATTTTTTCATAATGCATGGGAAGACGAGTTTCTATTAGCCTATTTTATGATGTTATCGTGTAGACGTTTATTTATTTTATAAAAGAAACGTTTATTTTATTTTATGTTAAGGTTAAAAAATTTAAAATAAGTTACGAAAGATAAAAGTTGGTTATCTTCTTAACTTAACTTAATTTTTAATTTATCTGTATTATTGAAACCATTTGATCATATAATGTTTATCTCTTCTTGTGTTACTTTAACATATTTTAACTCAATTTAATTTTTTTGCATAATCCTAACTTAATATGATACTTGTCAAAATTATGACACATATATTACCAAAAATTACATGTCACTGGCATAAACTAAAAACTCCTGCTAATGCTTTGGTTATGTACCGACAGCATTAACCACTAGTATGGTTTATTTTTAAAATTAAAGGTTAAAAAAAAAGTTTTTTAGTAATTTTTGACAGGCTATATTTCAGTAAAAAATGGTCGTATCAACAATCTGAAAAAAGCATTTTGAAGCTTTAAAATTCTACTATTGAGATTTTTTGAGATGTTTTGGAGTAGTGATTGTTATTTAATCCAAAAAATAGCGGGTAAAAGAAATTTTCTAAAATGTTTTCTTTTTTCATTTAAGTCCACGATTGTGGAAAATTTTTTTGCTAGATCACCATATGGACTGGATTGCCTGTTTATCTAGCTTCAATTTGCTTTTTTTTAAATCCTCTGTAAGTCCATTTCTAGCAGAGATATCGAATTTTGAATGGTAAAGGACCGTTTTGCATTCAACCCCCAATATCTCAGCAAACAATGGTCGCATAGAGAATCGGAGGGCAGTTTCGGAACTGG
>JAHBCN010027350.1:0-10296 GCA_019359885.1 Listronotus oregonensis | reverse complement strand
AACCAGCATTATGGTTTAGGAAAAAGTACGCTTAACTACAGTAATATCAGTATTTATGTTTAAGTTAAGAAGTAAAACCTCTAATAAATTTTTTATAATTATAGATAATTTTTATACAAGATAACTCCATACCATTTAACAATGTTCTTGCAATAAAACAGTTTGCCTTTGCATTTTTATTGTTTTTAAACTGTATAAATTCTGCCAAAAATGAATAGGAACAATAATTGTAATTGTAAAAGTATTAAAACATTATTATAATTTTGATTTTTAAGCCTGTAATAACACCACTTTTCATAAGCCTTAAAAAAACATATTTTTAAAGGTTTGAAATTTAAAAATAAATGTTTTAGATCAATTTTTATTTTGTTTATTATCCCTTTGAATTGGTTGTATTTTACAACGTGGTCATGTATACCGGGTGGTGCGTCGCCAAGCGGAACATAGGAAATCACATGTAAATTTAAAGGGGTCAATCCCCTGTATAGTTTACAGAAAAAATGTAAGATAACCTTTTGAAGAAACCAATCTGACAAGCCCTTGTGCCAAGATTAAAAAATAAATAAATAAATAAGCGAATGAATTATTGAACTAAATGTAATTGCAAAATTACCAAATTTTCGGTTCAGGTAAAATCAAACAGGCACCAGCCACCAGCAAACAATGTGCTATAAGTCCCTGACATGAGGAAAAGTGTTAATAAATCAGTGAAATCGGTATTAAAAAAAAATAATTATTCAATCGACAAAAAAGTATCCATAACTAAGTGGCATTATGCGGGAAACAGTTTTAGAGCGTATCTGAAATATTTTCAGTTTATTTCCCCACGAAGCCCATTCCGTCCATTTCAACTATTAAACGTATTATCAGTTCGAGTTCGAGTCCAAAGGTACTGTAATGAATAATTGTAAATGTTTAACTTAGAATATCGAAAATAGAGCCAAAGAAAGAGAGAACAGAGATCTTAATATTCTACTGAGTGTGGAGGAAAACAAAATGGTTAGTACGAGGGCTCTTGGGCAAGAGGTAAATAAACATCATACAACGGTATTGCGCACTTTGAAAAAACACAAATATTATTCGTATAAATTCGAAAAACATCAAGAGCTGCAGGAAGAAGATGGCATTTTGTTTTGAAATGATGGAATGAGCAAATAACGATAGGATTTTTAAGAAATATTTGTTTTACCGATGAATGTACATTCACCCTTAACAATGAACCAAATGTTCAGAATTACCAGAATTGGAACCAAGAAAATGAACATTGCCTTGTTTATACTTGGACACAATATCCCCAAAAAACAAATGTAGACGTGGGAATTATCGGACACCATATCATTGTACCCTTTTTTATAGACTATAACCAGACAGCAGAAATCTATTTGGACTTATTTCAAAATTAAATTGGATCCACCTTGGAACAAGTTGTTCGGGAAGATCAAATGATTTGGTACCAACGGCAATATTGGTCCACGGTACCGAATACTTTGGCCAGCCAAGTCACCTGATCTTTCACTGAATGACCTCTTTCTGTGGGGTCATTTATAAAAGTGTAAAATTTGAGAATCTAAACCAGCTACAAAACGCTATCTCGTTAGAATGTAATAAAATTTCGTAATATCAACTTAGCAACGTTAGAAATAAATTTCATGATCGGTTGGGATATTGTTTAGCTGTTAATGGGGGGTTGTTTGAACATTTGATTAATTAACGTTTTTATGTAATTCTCCATTATTTTAAAAAAGTTATTGTATTGTATTTTTTTTTTTTTCACGCCTAGTAAAATATTAAGAGTTCAGTTCTCCTTTTTTCGGATATATTTTCAAACTTCTACGTTAAACATTTACAATTATTTATTGCGATGGCTTTGGACCCGAATTTACTGACAATACGTTTAATGATTGAAATGGACCAGATAGTCTTGATGGAGAATAAATGAAAATATTTCAAATACTGCTGTTGGTTTAATTAAATTATAGGATGATAAAATTATTTTTTTAAATATCGATAGTAATAATTGATATTAGTTAAACTTACTTGTTACATTAAATAAAAGGTTTGATAAAAAAAATATGTTAACGTGTCTTTTACTTAGAATGTAATGGTTGTGAGATTGATGAAACGAAAAAAAAAACATTCCTTGTATTCGGCTGTACGTCAGACTTGACAACGCCTAATAACAAATTGTTTGCCTGGTGGCTGGTGTCTGTTTGGTTTTACCTAAACCGAAAATTTGGTAATTTTGCAATTACATTTAACTGAATAATTTAAGATTCGCTTATTAAAATTTTTTGAAACTTGGCGCGAGGGTTTGTCAGATTGGTCTCTTTAATAAGTTAACTTACATTTTTTCTGTAAAATGTACAGGGGAGCCAATAATTAACCCCTTATAATTTACATTGGATTTCCTATGTTCCGCTCGTCGACGCACCACCCGGTATACTGAATGTTAAAGTAATTTCAAATTGCAAGGTACCAATGTAAGTATTTGTGTTTATTAATTTCAAGAGATAATAAATAAAACAAGGTAGTTTGTTACGTTTTTCTTTGTCTTTAATAATAATCAAAGCTTATAACAAAAATTCTGTAAAAAATATTTTTACACCATACAATTTGCTGCTGCTGCATTAGCGATTCAAGCAAATTATCTGCGGTCTCTATCTTTTTGTAAAGCGCTCATATCAGCTTCACCTGTAGGTATCTATCTATGTAACGGAATATTTTGACTTAATTTTAACGAATTTTGAGAAGTCTAACTAACTTGAACATTTGCACGGGGGTTAAGGGCCGATGACAATACAATAATCTTTTAACTAACCTGACCAGGATCAAGAGGATATTTTTTGCAAAATTGACAATTCTTGCGCATTCGCCATAATCGAGGCTTATAAGATTACTTTTGATGTTGTTTGGCGACTAGGCAATAAGAAAATAAATTATAGTAAAAAAACTTAAAAAAAAAAACACGCTTTTATAGTAAACCGGACCAAAAATAAAAAATAATTTTTAATAATTCAACTATAGTAAAAAAAGGTGGGGTGCTTGGTATAAAATATTGTAAATTGTACTCCAAGCTTTTATACTTTAATTGAATTATTAAAAATTATTTTTTACTTTTTGGTCCGGTTTGCTATAAAATTGTGTTTTTTAAGTTTTTTTAATATAATTTATAATTTAGCGGCTTTATAAGATTTAAGCGGCAGAGTAGATCTTGTAATGTTCCAAAATATTTACAGCAAATAAAAAATACATAAAAAGCCCTAAAAATGCAAATTTAAGTTTAAAGTTAAATAGTTTAAGTTCAAGCTTAAAGTTGCTTCTAATAATATCCGATCTCATTTCTAATACGTTCAAGTTAAACTACTTTGGTCTTTAATAAGTTCTCATTCTCTGTGACTTTGTTTTTTTTTTTTGTTAACATACTAATCTTTATCAAGATTAAAAGTTCTTACGCTTACATTTGCATACGTTTTTTAAGCAAAAAAAAATAATTAAGTAGTTATATAACAACGTAATAGATAAAATTACACACTGTTTAAATCGATTTAAAGATGTTGAAGCCGCACTGCTGCCTCAGCTTTGCGGGTTCAAAATGCAATATTTTCCCCAAAAAAAATCTTGCAAAATAGGTTTTTTAATATAACTCAAATTCTATTGATTTTAGAAAAAGGTATATAATTAAAATTAATGGTCCAATAAAACTAAATCGTTTTTAATATAATTTTTTTAGCCCTTTTACTTTTTACGATATTAACGATTTAAATTTAAAACAAAAACACAAATATCTTAAAAACCAAAAATGTTACTAAAAAATTAGTTAAACAAAATATATGCCTTTTAGTAAGCTCTATGAAAAAGGTTTTACAAACATTTTAAATAAAATAAGTAATAAAGGAGATTTAAGCAAAAAAGTTATTTTGGCCATTAAAAATGTTGCTGTTAACAATATTTTTTGGTACACATAAGAATATCAACTCTGATCTATCTAACTACCTAATACACATGTGCCTCAAGGCAATAAGGGATAACCTGGTGGCACGGATATTTTATTTTATTTTTTTTCTGGTCCAATAACTGTACCCATTCCGATTTACTTAACTAAACTTTAACTAACTTTTAAAATTCAAACTTTATTTTATTGAAACAACAATAACAAGTGCCTCCTCTATCTGGGAGTTATATACCTGGCAGGACGCTTAACATTTCTCGATCTTCTATACTACTATATTAATAATTTATAAAGACAGTTAGATACTCGTTCAGAATAATTTTTAAGAATATTTTAATCATTTTTTTAACAATATTTTTTTTTCTTATAGTTTATTAAGGATTAAACTTTTAAAACATTTGTTTTGTTAAGCTATCCACTTCTTCTGGGCTTGAAGCCATTTTTATGTAAATTATTGTATTAACCTTTTTACTACTTTAAAATATAATTAAATTTAAGTTTAAACCTTAATTCAAAAAAAAATTAACCATAAGAAACTTTTTTTTTTTAAAATTTGATTAAAATTGTCTGAAGATAATTTTGAACAACTAACTCTCTTTATATGTTATTATTATTATTTAAATTAATAATAAAAAGATTAAAACGATGAGCTATTCACATAGAAGCATAGAAATCAAAATGTTAAGCGTCCTCCCAAATTATTTTAACAAATGAGGAGGCTTTTATTATCTATTGTTTTTCAGTAAAATAACGTTTAAATTTTATTTTAGTTAAAGTTTCAAGTGGATCAAAATGGGTACAGTTATTGGACCAGAAAAACTTAAATAAAATATTCGTGCCACCAGGTTAAAAATAGAACATTTTAAATTAATTTTTAGATAAATCGGAGCTGATATATTTACGTGTACCAAAAAAGTATTGTTAATAGGGACATTTTTAATGGCATTAAATACTTTTCTGCTTATATCTTCTTTATTACTTATTTTATTAAAAATATGTGTATAACCTTTTTTATAAAGCTTACTAAGAGGCATATTTTTTGTTTTATTTATTTATTCGTAACTCTTATTTTTTAGATATTTGCGTTTTTGTTTTAAATTTAAATCGTTAATATCTCAAAAACTAAAAGGGTACAGAAAATTTTATGTAGAAAAATAACGTAGTTTTATTAGACCACCAATTTTAATTATATACCTAAAATCAATAGTTTTCAAGTTATATTAAAAAAAAAAAAACGATTTTTGCGATTTTTTTAAGATAAAAAAATCCATTTTAAACCCGCTGAGCTAAGACAGCAGTGCGGCTTTAAATTTATTATAGTTCATAGTAATATAAAAAAAAATGTTTCATACGTATCTTTTATTGGCTTGGTTTTTTGCAGTGGCCTCCCGGACTATATGTTTTGATGGCTTTCTGACACACAATGCAAAAGGTCAAGCAGATCGTTATAAACACTTTTTGCTCCTTAGCAAGTACCTTTTGCCAGTAAACATCGCCGTTGTGTGTAGTTTAGATTCCACAATAAACGAATGGTTACTACGTCTGGGTGACATTACCAAGACGTTAGTTAAAGAGAGTACAAAGGTCAAAGTTATTTGTAGAACTTGTCGTTAAATTTAGTAATTACATATTTTAGTATTTGGCAACGTTGACAAAACTGGGATAAACATCCAAATACCTGGCACGTACAATAATTGGTACTAAGCTCCTAAATAAGTCTTAGGAAGTTCTAAAGATTGGAATGAGCGATGTACCAAAAAAATGTAATTTTAGCACCATGGTCATTCAGAAAAACCTAATACCACTATATTTTGACAGCACGGACACTTTATCATATATTAAGTTGACATAAAGTTATTTTTGGTGTTAGTAACAGCTAAATCATCAGTTGGTTGCGTTTCCTACTATTAAGTATTTAATTATTATATCAAAAAGTTCTTGTTCGGTACTGGTCAAGATGGGACAGTTTCGGTACAGTTCAAGGGTATATAAAACTGTGTGTGTACAGAAAGAATTGACCCCTATAATATAGAATACATTTATAATTATAATACATCGCACAAAAAATAAACGTTTCAGTAACAAAAATAAATTAAAACTTATAAGACATCATAAAGCGATTATTAAATAAAACTTTCACCACCAAAAACAAAGGCACCCCCTAGCATTTAGAAATATGTTTCGTCACGAGCTAACAGTAGTTACGAGTAAAAGTACAGCCTAAAGGGACGTTTACAATATGGGAGCTGCCTAAATGATGCATGAGATTATTCCTGGGGGAAAATGCAGTACGTGATACGAGAGGAAGATTGACTAAAAGTTGAGTGTCGATTTTATTTATCGTTGGTGGTTGGTTTAAAGGTTGAAGATCGTAGATGCGTAGTAATATATACATAAAAACTTTATATAGTCATGCAAAACAGGGTTAACCTCAGTAATTTTCAAAATACAATGAGCCTATTGCAGGCTATAACAAATTAAAGATACGTAATTTACCGTTAAAAATACGTAATTTTTAATCAAGGTGTAAATTAATATTTTAAAATGCTATCAATATTTCAAATACAACATGAAAAATATAATAATATGTACGTCCAAAAAATACGCGTAAAATATGTATGACAGGGCCTTGGCGTTAAAATGTATCTGAAATTGCTGCGTTTGGCCAGTCGTACATTTATTCGACATGTCGGTAGTCGACAATTTGTTTGCGACAAATGTCCGAAATGTTGTAAGAAAATAAGGCGAGTTCGTCCACTTATACGCATTATGTCGCCGACCGAAAATGCAATTTTCTTACTTGCGTTAGTTTCACGATGAAAGAAACGAAAACAAATTAAAAGTTAACAACTGTTTAACTACTAACATACTGCAATTGATCAGAACTAACAACCACGTTTTAATATGCAATTACACCCATTTACGATAAAAAAATATTTTTTTTTGGAACGTAGGTCTACAATAACAATGCAAATTTAACTGTATTAACACGTAATCTGGGATGTTTTGAAATAGAAATAAATTGTTGAGAGCAAGAAATGTTTTATAGCGACCGAACTTTTGTTGTATTTATTTATAAGTTCTAATGTAGACAAATTTGTAAAAAATAACAAAAAATATTTTTTATCGTAAATTGATATAGTTGCATATTTCAACATGGTTTTAGGTTCAACTTTTCCTAATAACAATTTTTAAAATTGTCAAAAATGAAGGTACTTTACTTTTGGGCATAATTAACACTTTTTGACAAACCTCGTATACGCCTAAAAAAATTATTATTTGATAGTTGTATTTTAGGTTTTGGACCATGCAGAACTTGTTATGAAGAATAACTTTTTTTCGTAAAATTAATAAAAAAAAGTTTTCCATATGGTTCCAACTTACTAAGACATACTGTATATATATATATATATATATATATATATATATATATATATATATATATATATATATATATATATATATTTTGAAAAATCCCTTCGTATTAACCCTAACACTTTGACTCCTAATTTTCTTGACAAAATCTGTTCACGAGAAGCATGTCATCCTTCTCAGTGTTCATATATCAATGTTCATGTATGTGAAATGATCTTAGAAGTTGTGAATTTTAATCTTACATTATTAAACTTATCAAGACAGTAACGGTATTTTGTCAGTGGTAAAATAATTAAATATTAGGGGAACAATGTCGTCACATAATTATTTTTATAAAGTATTATATATGTTAATAATTTGGCCGACCACGACTTTCAACAATTACCAAAAACTACGTTGCACAAGTCTTATAACCCTTAACTCCTAAATTTATTTTTTTTCCGAAAATAGGTTTGTTAACAAAGTTATTCTTGTTCAAATTCGGATGAAAATTAAATTAAATATGGCGATATTAACCTTAAACAATTATTGTTTAGCTTTCACCGCCACTATTATGCGGCGTAGCAGAAAAAATCTTTTATAAAATTATTGTGGACTTAAGTTAGCTTTAAGGTGACGTTTTCGAAATTATAATCTAAAACTTTTCGAAAATATTATGAATGCTATTATTTACCCTAAAAGGTGCGTCATCTTGTGGCGAATTTTCGAATGTGACACAATTTTTAACAAATTCTGCTGGATGGTTTTAAAATATATATATATATATATATATATATATATATATATATATATATATATATATATATATATATATATATATATATATATATATATATATATATATATATATATATATATATATATATGGTATGCTATTTGATCTGCGTGTGCTGTAGTGCCACGTAAGTGCATTTTTATCACGTTGCTTTTCGACCATTGTCTAAAGTCCGTTATAATTTGTAACACTAGGCTATTACGGACACCACGTGGTAGGCGCTTAACAAATGCTCGCTGAATACAACTTGACACATGCGCATTAAATCTGAGGGAACTGTCAAAAATCACACCCATATTGCGAACATCTTTCACTGGCAGAACCGTATTATTTATTTCTACATTTATTAGATTTTTTACCGAAGCCACATCTGCTTTTCGGCCAAACACCATTACACAGCATTTTTTGGGATTTAACAAAAGGGAATGTTCTAATGATAATCTACTTAATAAATTTAGTTCTTTACTTAAGGTATTACAGCCATCTAGAGCGTGGGCTCGATCAAATGATAGATATACTTGCGTATCGTCCGCGTAATACTGAGCAGAGCATGACTCCAAAGCATATTTTAGTTGTACAAATTTCAATCTACTTCTTTTTTTGAGAAATCCTACTGACCTACTATATCTCGGAGATAAAGCGATGCAAAAAGATATATAGTATAAAGGATTTTTACCTTAAATCTTTTTTATTTAAGTTTAAATAAATATCGTTAATAATAGTAATGGTCAATATTTATTCTGACCCTTACGCTTTCACTGCAATTATTTTAAATGTATCTTCTAAAGGGCATAAAAATTGATAGTTGAAAATTCTGGACAAAAAAAAATCTTACCTTTAATAAGTCTTTTTCATTTGGTAGACCTTAATTTATATCTATTTTACAAACATAGAAAAATTAACAATAACCCAATTAAAAGTTACAAATTGTCTACTTACCCAAATTGTACTTCCAAAAATCCTTTAATGGAAGATTTCCATTACGGCCGCCTAAAATATAAACATATTCGCCAAGAACTGTGGCACTGTGCTTGGACCTCGCCGACGGCGCCGCACCGTGAGCGTTATCCGGCGCCACGGCGCTCCACATTGTAAGCTAAAAAGATGTTTTATTACAATCAGTAAACAACAAGACACTCTTAGGTTTCATTAATAATTTTTTGGATATAAAAGAGGTATTTGACTTTATATAACAAAGCAAAAAATTATAAGCTTCCTAAATACATATTATAAAAATATATTTTTTAAATAATAACAGTTTATATATATACAGTGTGTCCGCGGATGCGGTTAACAAGAAGGACAAATGGACCAAAAATTGAAAGATACGAAAAAGAGTCATTCTTAATAAAAAATTCTGCTTGTCAAAAATACAAAAACATAAAATCGAACAAGAGCAAACAGTAATTTTTTGGCCTTTTAACGTAAAATGATTTAAAAAAAATTGGTCCAAATTTATTTCCAATCTTAATTCCAAACTTACTGAAGAAAATTAAAATTTACAAAAAATTTAAAAAAATCAACATTTTTACAGGTACGGATTTTACATTTACATTTTTTTTCATTTACATTTTTTTTCATTGTATATTTATTTTTATTGACGTTTAGTAATGTAAAGGTATTATTTAAGTAAAAGGAGTAAAATGCGTACTCGCAAAAATGTTGATTTTTTAATTTTTCGTAAATTCAAATTTTCTTCAGTAACTTCGAAATCAGGTTAAGAAGTAAATTTGGAGCAAGCTTTTTATTTATTATTTTACGTTAAAAGGCCAAAAAAATGAGTGTTTGCTCTTGTTCGATTTAATATTTTTCGTTTTTTTTTTTACATTTTTTCCATTGTATATTTATTTTTATTTACGTTTAGTAATGTAAAGGTATTATTCAGGTAAAAGTAGTAAAATGGGTACTTGCAAAAATGTTGATTTTTTAAATTTTTCCTAAATTTGAATTTTCTTTAGTAAGTTCGGAATCAGGTTAAGAAGTCAATTTGGAGCAAGCCTTTTCACGTTAAAAGGCCAAAAAATGAGTGTTTGCTCTTGTTCGATTTTATGTTTTTGCATTTTTGAGACGCCTTGTATAATAAAAATCTATTTTTTCATTGTAGTTTATATTTTTTCGACATACAGATTTTTTTAATGAAGAATGACTTTTTCTTTATATCTTTTAGTTTTTGGTTAATTTGTCCTCTTGTTAACCG
>JAHBCN010027349.1:0-10115 GCA_019359885.1 Listronotus oregonensis | reverse complement strand
TGAGTCAGTTATGCCTACCCAATATTTATAAATTCCAAACTGTGCCGAACCTTGGGTTATTGTTAAATAAAAATTTTAAAACCAACAACCCTATCATAAAATAATAAAAACCTCATTTAAGTTAGTACCTGGAATTCCCAAAGATTAGAGTATTGAGTCGCCCCCGACTGATGATAAAGAATTTGATATAAAAAATTTTAAAATTTTTTGAAAAGATGACCATAATATGCAGGTAAATAAAATGTATCAAAATATGCATTTTTTTCAAAACGGACAAAATATGCAAAATATGCATGTATATGCAATTTGATATAATCCCGCTTTATTAATAACCATACTGTCGTCTGTACAGCAGTTTGAATATACTGATAAACCCGACACAAAACGTTTGCCTATAAGATTTTCTTAAATGCATTCTTTAGTAATAATTTCCCTCTAAAGTCAACCAATTCCCCCTTGATCGACGTTTCAATACAATCTTGTCTATAACTCTTGTAATACGGCATATAAATCACATTTCGAGGAATTTTATTATTTTAAAACCACATACCGATGGTGAAAATTCATGTATTGTATCAAAAGCTTTTATTGTGATAAGCCCCTGTAAAATATTACACCTGATTTTAACACATTAATTTTTTAAATATTTACAGGGGTTTGAGATAATGTTTAATACTGAGCTGTACAAAATATTAGAAACCAACAACTTTCCAAAAATTTTTCTTATGTCAACTGTTGAGAAATTCGTCCACTTGAGCGTTTTACAGCCCTTTGACTAGGGTTCAATTAATTTCGGTTTCATTTTTCAATTTTCTTGTTGAGAAACCTTTTATTGCAGTTATTTGTCGATCCATGGGTTTTTGTAAATCACCAACTAAAATTTATTATTGGTTTTAACAAAGGGAATAGCAAAAAGTTTCAAACAACGACCGTTCATACTGGCTAGTTTCATCTCGACAAGAGGGGGAGAAATTAGTTAAAAAAGTTGAGATGGTTTAACGAAAACAAAACGTGTACGGAAAATCTCTCAACTCTGTTTTGTAGAGCAAAAAGTGGTCATGGGAAAGGTCATTGTTTTCTAACTCTTTAAATAACAAAAAAATAAAAAAGAAATTGGTAAATTTCGATTTTTCCCAGATATCTGAAAGTACTGGAATTTTTGCAACTTTCTAAAGTGGACCTGTTAGCTAAAATATCAACTTTCTTTAACCGACTTTATTTTTAGGTTTCCGAGATCCCCATGCTGCACTCGAACTGTGGCACTCTGTTTTATATATATATATATATATATATATATATATATATATATATATATATATATATATATATATATATATATATATATATATATATATATATATATATATATATATATAAATATATATATACAGTGTGTCCCAAATTGGTGGGGAATGTATGGGGATCTTGGAAACCCCATAGATAGAAAATCGGTTAAATGGGGAAAGTTTTAGACAATTATGTTTGTAAGCTAATTCCGTTTACTACATAGTTTTATCCACTCAGGTTTTTGAGAAATTTTGAAAAAACCTGAAACATAAATTTTCGAAAATCGGCCATATTTTTTTTATACGTTAAAATTTTTCAAATCTGTAAAAACTTCTTCAAAGCAACTTTTTTTGTAGAATATGACCAAGTAGTCAATTTTTATTTTCTACGTTTCGGGTTTTTAGAAACATCATCAACTTTACTTTTTCATATGGGCGCCATATTGGATTTTTACGCAGCCAAATAGTGCTTTTTATTCTGATTTTAACAATGTATAACATGTTATAGTTTAGGAGTTTATAACCTCATTTATTTCAAAAAACAAATATTTTCTCAGTTGGCCTTGATTACGGCGAATATCAGCGTCATTGGTAGCAGAAGAAATGTTAATATAGCTGCGCAAACGTATTTCGACGATTTTCCTGAAAGGCAGCATCCTAAACTAACATACTTTTGAAAACTGGTTACAAATTTGCTTGAATTCGGAAGTTTTAAAAAACCACGACCTAAGAAGTACGTTGAAGAAAATCGACAACGAGATGCTGCAGTTAACCAACATTTTAAAGAAAATCCAACATCTTCAGCCAGGAATGTTAATAGAGAATTTCATATAAGTCAACCATTCATAGGGAAGTTAGGACCATTTTAAAAAAATATCGTTAATATGTTGAGAGAAATGGATAACATTTTGAATTTTAAGTCGTTATTTTACATCTTCATTTTAGTGGGAATCTTAGTTTAGCCACTTTTCATTGTGTTTGTTTTCACTTGTTTCATTTAACTTGTTACGTGTAGTTTTGTTGTAACACGGTGTTAACGTTATAGCTATGTTCGCAAAACCCATTTCTGTAAAATGTCTGTTTAGATTATCTATTTTGACAATTACTAATATTTTATTGTTTACAAAAAAAATGACGTTCGCCGGAATCAAGGCCAACTGAGAAAATATTTGTTTTTTGAAATAAATAAGGTTATAAACTCTTAAATTATAACATGTTATACATTGTTGAAATCAGAATAAAAAGCACTATTTGGCTGCACAAAAATCCACGTCCATATAAAAAAATAAAGTTGATGATGATTCTAAAAACCCGAAACGTAGAAAATAAAAATTGACTACTCGGTCATATTCTACAAAAAAAGTTGCTATGAAGAAGTTTTTACAGATTTAAAAATATTCACTTATAAAAAAAATATGGCCGATTTTCGAAAATGATGTTTCAGGTTTTTTCAAAATTTCTCAAAACCTGGATAGATAAAACCATGTAGTAAACGGGATTAGCTTACTTACATAATTAATGTCCAAAGATTTGTATCTATCGTGGTTTAAGATCCTCATACATTCTCACCAATTTGGGACGCACTGTATATATATATATATATATATATATATATATATATATATATATATATATATATATATATATATATATATATATATATATATATATATATATATATATATATATACAGTGCGTCCCAAATTGGTGGGGAATGTATGAGGGTCTTGGAAACCACGATAGATACAACATCGGTTAAATGGGGAAAGTTTTGGACATAAATGGAAACACCATTTTTTATTATTATTAATTATTTTTAATTTTAGGCCAGAAACCTATAGCATAAAAGAAACCGATAAAACATACATAACATGTCAGGAATGTCATTACAAAACTAATAATTTAGAAAATTACAAAAAGCACAAAATGATTCACAACAAAGAAAATGCACCTCAGTATACTTGTAGTACATGTTCATATAAAACAATACGGAAAGAACATTTAGTTAGACATCTAAGAATACATAACGAATTTGGACTGATTTGCCGGTATTGTCCAAAAAAGTTTAAGCAGAAGATTCAATTAGACAACCATTACGTATGTAAGCATCCAGATAAATCAGACACGTGGATGGACATTATTACAAATAAAATAAACAAATGCCCCAAATGTTCGTACAAAACTGTTGGAACAACTCCTTTTAGAAACCATCTTTTGACCCATGAGACCGGCTCGAAAAGAATGAAGTACCATTGCGGGGTGTGCGAATATAAGTGCATTACGAGAAGCAATTTTACAAGACATCTACGACTTCACGTGGATCAGCAGCCTTTTGTCTGCACCGAATGTAGTAATAGAAGATTTAATGAAAAAAAGGAATTAGATGAACATATTCTAAAACACCATGCTCAAAACAAGCATCTCATGAACACTGTGACTAGTAAAGTTCACTGCTGTTCGACATGCACGTACAAAACCGTTATAGCCAGCTGTTTCAAACAACATCTTACTACAAAGAAACATACATAACATATAACTTATGACAATGTTTAACGGTTGTTTATACATTATATACGTTTAATTTAGTTAAACATTTAGGAATAAATATAGAATTTAAACTAATGTGCCCGTACTTTAACAAAAAAAAAAAAAAAGCGGAAAACTCATTTAAACCATCACTACATAGTATTTAAGTATTTAAATAAAATATTACATATTGTACCTTAAAACACGATTTTATTTGCCAATAGGCTTCTCAGCCATTTAGCCAGTCAATATCGATGTGTTTCTGCCAAAGTAACGTAAGCTACATTTTAGGAAAACAATGTTTTTTAGCCTTGTTTGTATACACTTGTATATGCCACTCATTGAAAATTAAGTACTTTATTAGTTATATTCCTTTTGCTTTAGGTAAAGTTTTATTAAACACTGACAAGGATTTAAGACATTGGCAAACACATTTTTTTTATTATTAATTATTTTTAATTTTTGTCCAGAAACCTATAGCATAAAAGAAGCCGATAAAACATACATATGTCAGGAATGTCATTACAAAACTAATAATTCAGGAAATTACAAAAGTCACAGAATTATTCACGACAAAGAAAATGTACCTCAATATACTTGTAGTACATGTTCATATAAAACAATGCGGAAAGAACATTTAGTTACACATCTAAGAATACATAACGAATTTGGACTGATTTGCCAGTATTGTCCAAAAAAGTTTAAGCAGAAAAAGAATTTAGACAACCATTACGTATGTAAGCATCCAGATAAATCAGACACGTGGATGGACATTATTACAAATAAAATAAACGAATGTCCCAAATGTTCGTACAAAACTGTTGACACAACTTATTTTAAAAACCATCTTTTGACCCATGAGACCGGCCCGGAGAAAATGAAGTACCAATGCGGGGTGTGCGGATATAAGTGCATTCAGAAAAGCAATTTTACAACACATCTACGGCTTCACGTGGATCAGCTGCCTTTTGTTTGCACCGAATGCAGTAATAGAAGATTTAATGAAAAAAGGGATTAGAGGAACACATTCTAAGACACCATGCTCAAAACGAGCACCTCATGAATACTGTGACTAGTAAAGTTCACTGCTGTTCGACATGCACGTACAAAACCGTTATAGCCATCTGTTTCAAAAAACATCTTACTACAAAGAAACATACATAACATATAACTTATGACAATGTTTAACGGTTGTTTATACATTATATACGTTTAATTTAGTTAAACATTTAGGAATAAATATAGAATTTAAACTAATGTGCCCGTACTTTAACAAAAAAAATCAAGCGGAAAACTTATTTAAACCATCACTACATAGTATTTAAGTATTTAAATAAAATATTACATATTATACCTTAAAACACGATTTTATTTGCCAATAGGCTGCTCAGCCATTCAGCCAGTCAATATCGATGTGTTTCTGCCAAAGTAACGTAAGCTACATTTTAGGAAAACAATGTTTTTTAGCCTTGTTTGTATACACTTGTATATGCCACTCATTGAAAATTAAGTATTTTATTAGTTATATTCCTTTTGCTTTAGGTAAAGTTTTATTAAACACTGACAAGGATTTAAGACATTGGCAAACACATTTTTTTATTATTAATTATTTTTAATTTTAGGCCAGAAACCTATAGCATAAAAGAAGCCGATAAAACATACATATGTCAGGAATGTCATTACAAAACTAATAATTCAGGAAATTACAAAAGGCACAAAATTATTCACGACAAAGAAAATGTACCTCAATATACTTGTAGTACATGTTCATATAAAACAATGCGGAAAGAACATTTAGTTACACATCTAAGAATACATAACGAATTTGGACTGATTTGCCAGTATTGTCCAAAAAAGTTTAAGTGGAAAGCTCAATTAGACAACCATTACGTATGTAAGCATCCAGATAAATCAGACACATGGATGGACATTATTACACATAAAATAAACGAATGCCCCAAATGTTCGTACAAAACTGTTAAAACAACTCATTTTAAAAACCATCTTTTGACCCATGAGACCGGCCCGAAAAGAATGAAGTACCACTGTGGGGTGTGCGGATATAAGTGCATTACGAGAAGCAATTTTACAAGACATCTACGACTTCACGTGGATCAGCTGCCTTTTGTCTGCGTGGAATGCAGTAATAGAAGATTTAATCAAAAACAGAACTTAGATGAACACATTCTAAGATACCATGCTCAAAACGAGCATCTCATGAACACTGTGACTAGTAAAGTTCACTGCTGTTCGACATGCACGTACAAAACCGTTATATTCACCCATTTTAAAGAACATCTAACTAGAAAAAATCATACATAATATATAACTTATGACAATGTACACCAATTGTGTATACAATAGATACATTTAATTTAGTTAAACATTTTTAGGAATTCCTGTACTTAAAAAAAATAAGCAGAAAACGCATGTAAACGATCATATATATTTAAGTATCCAGATAAATTATTACATATTGTCCATTACAACACCATCTGTCGAATAAAAAAACGATGTGTTTTCGATAAAGTAAGGAAAAATGTTTTTTAATCTTACTTAACGGGTTATACTTAGTTAAAAACTATTATATTTAACAAATGTGAGAAATACATGTACAGAGTTTTTTGGAGCACCACCAGAGCTTTTATTTTAGAGTAAGAAAAATCTTTAAATTACAAAAGAAGTATTTGTACTGAACCGTTAGTATTTGTCACCATCAGATAAAACAAAAGAGCATCGGAAATGTGTTTAAAAATACCAGCTTTGGTTTTTTTTAATGGAACACCCTGTATAGTATAGTATAGTATAGTATTTTTGGCTTCCTTACCTTAATCTGATTTCAAATATATATATATATATATATATATATATATATATATATATATATATATATATATATATATATATATATATATATATATATATATATTTAAGTACCTCGATAAATTATTACATATTGTCTCTTACAACACGGTTTGTCGCATCAAAAAATCGATGTGTTTTTGACAAAGTAAGGAAAAAATGTTTTTTAGCCTTACTTAACGGGTTATACCTAGTTAAAAACCCGAAAAACCGTGTTTTTTTCTGAATTTTTTATAAAGACGCATTCTATTTAACAAATGTGTTAAATACGTGTACCGGGTGTCCAAATAGGAAAGGACGCCGGCTTTATCTCGAAAAAAATATTTTTGGTAAAAATGGCCAAAAGAAATAGCTGCAAATAATTTTTAAGTTTCTAAAACTACCGCGAGATGGCGCAACTGCAACGGTAAATTAACAATTTACATATACAATTCTGATAACATCAACAAAAACTTTAACCAATTCTGCATCAGTTTGGTTAAGGACTTTTTGTCGTATTTCCAATAATAAAGGCGGGGGAAGATGATAAATAATGCAACTTTTAAGTAGCTCTACCTCCTACATCTTTTATCAAAAATAATTCAAGTTGACACTCGTTTAAAAGAAAATTTAAAGCTATTTTAAGTGTCGTCCTTTTTGGTGTTAGCTAGTTTGTAGTTTGTCAACTAAAGGGTGTTGTTGAAGGAAAACTCGGTTTTCCGAGATTTTCTTGAATAAGTTAAATACGACGATACAGTTTTTATTGCAGGTTTAGGAAACAAAAAAACCTTCACTTTAGTAAAAATCGCGTTTTGATATATGCATTCGTTTTCAAGTTATTTCAAAGTAACCTGTTTTTCATATTAAATATATTAACAATTAATCAAAACAGTCTTTGTAACAGAGTATAATACTGTAAAGAAAAAAAATACTAAAAACTATTTTAAAGTTTGTATTGTATCCACTAGAGAACAGAATGAACAATCGAAAACATAAAAATGCGGTGATTGGGGCAGTTTTTCTTAAACAACGCCCTCTAATTCGTGAACTGCATACTAGCCGACACCAAAAATGACGTCATTTAAAAGAGCTTTAAATTTTCTTTCAAACGAGTATCCACTTAAAACACTTCCAATAAAAGATGTAGAAGATAGAACTATTTGAACGTTGCACTATTTATCATCTTCCTCCACTCCTATTAATGGAAATACGACAAAAAGTCGTTTACAAAACTTATGCAGAATTGGTTAATATTTTTGCTGATGTTATCAAAATTGTACCTAATACTAGCTAATTTTGGACAGAAAATAGGTTTTTTAATTTACCGTTGCGGTTGCGCCATCTCGCGGTAGTTTTAGGAACTTGAAAATTATTTCTAGCTATTTCTCTTGGCCATTTTTACCAAAAATAATTTTTCCCAACGATGTGCGATACAGTTTTCGAGATAGAGCAGGTGTCCTTTCTTATTTGGACACCCGGTACATGTAGCAAATTTCTTAAGCTTCAAAACCCCGCTGTTCGTTTAAAATAAAATTATCTAAAATGAAAAATTCAAAAAAATGTATTTAGTGGATAGATGAATGCAGGGAGGAATAGTTAAAATTTTTATTTTTTAAAAAATGGCGGCTTCAAAAAAAAAATTGGATTTTCGAAGAAACCTTCAACTTCATTACCTTTAATACCTGGGAAATATATCTAAGAAAATTGTGTTTCGGAGAAATCGTGCTCACCGTCTTTAAAAACATAGTTTTGAAATAAACGCGTTTAAAGTTTTAAAACACGGATCTAAGGCTTAAAAAATCCTTGCAAATATGATTTTTGAAGATTTTATTAGTATGTCAGAGAAAACAGTAAATAAATGTTCACTTTTGCCTTTTGTTACTTACGTTACTCTGGAAAATATTAATCGATATTTTGCTAATTTTACAAGAAAGCAAATAAAACAAATTGGTTTGTAAATATAAAAAAAAGTTTTCGCTGGGGTAATATTTCTACATAGAATACTTTATTTCAATTAAAATATTTGTTTAGTATACTTTCATATTCTAAGGAAAAAATACACAAAATGGGAATTTCACTATTTTTAAATATAAGAAAAGCCATATTAAGGTCCTGTTCAGTTCTCGTTGAAAATAACCTTAAATGAACTGTCCAATTAATTTCCTTTAGGAATTAATATACCGTAAATCAGCAAACTGCAGTGTATAAAAATACAAGGTTAAAAAATTGACTTTTTTTAATGATTACTAAAAGTATTAATCCCCAAAACCAAAAATATATTTTCTGTCTAATTTTCTCGTCACTCAACCTGGGTAAAAAACTGTATTTAGCTTTGTAACCTGTATGTTCATATTATGTAATAATTTCAAATATGGATTTCGCATATTTTTGGTTGCTACATTTGTTTAAATTTTCCATCCCCAATCTATTTAACATTTAATAATTGTAATTGTAATTAATTTTAAGTGTTTATTTATTTATTTATGTAGATTTTCTGATGAAATGATATAGTAGATATAAGAATCAATTAAGTTATAAAGTTAATGTTTCTATATTTTAATTGGATTATAAGAAAAAACATATAGTTTTTATTTATTAATTAAGTTGTAGTTTTATTGTTTCAACAATATTTAAATAAAAACAAGTGTTTATATTAAAACAAGACTTTATTTATTTGCCCAAATTTAATTTAAAAAAAATACTGTTTTTGTAGAAACCTAAAAGATTACTCTCTAAGCATTTAAGTATGGTTTTCAAAAAAAAAAATCTGCATATTTTTTATTCAAATAATAGACATCAGAAACTTACGTAGAACTCCAAAATATTTATTTGGCGACCTATTATTAACGTATACAAAATGATTCATTAATAGCCCATATTAATGCATGATTTTCTATTAATCAACAATTACACTTTTCCACAAACAAAAAAAGTGGTGTATGCTGGGTGTCGGACTAAGATTTTTTGGCATATTTTTTCCACTGAACACGAATCAGAAGTCAAAATTGGGGGGTCAAACAGCAAAAAAATCGAGAAACGGCGTAATTTCAAATATTAGCAAAAATATGAATTATTCAATCGACGAAAAAGTATCCATTATTAAGTGGCATTATGCGGAAAACAGTTTTAGGGCAGTATCTGAAATATTTTCAGTTTATTTCCCCATCAAGCCCATTAAACGTATTGTCAGTAAGTTCAAGTCCAAAGGTACCGTAATAAATAATTGTAAATGTTCAACTCAGGATATCGAAAATAAAGCCGAAGTAAGAGGGAACAGAAATATTAATATTCTACTATTGAGTGTAGAGGAAAACAAAATGGCTAGTAGGTTCTTGGGCAAGAGGTAAATAAACATCATACAACGGTATTGCGCACTTTGAAAAAACACAAATATTATTCGTATAAATTCGAAAAACATCAAGAGCTGCAGGAAGAAGATGAAGAACGAAGAATGGCATTTTG
>JAHBCN010027348.1:0-10181 GCA_019359885.1 Listronotus oregonensis | reverse complement strand
AAAACAGAAAAATAAAATAAATGTAAAAGCTGGAAGAAACATCTCGATTGTACATGTGCAACGTGCACATATATGTATACATACATATGTTGTTAGATGGAGACACACTACAGCAGGTAACTGCTAATTAAAAATGCATGTTTTATCCGTGCAACATTCCGCGCTACTGACAAATCTCGTCTTTCACTTCCGCTTTACACATTCCGTCTCGTCTCTCAAACAATGACATAAAAAGAGTAACATTCGGCCTTATTTGAACCGAAAAATTTTGTCTTTGCAGTTTTAAGCAAGGTTATTGAACGTAGTAGGAGTCAGAGCCGGCCTTAGTTTACTTAAAGTTTGGCATATTAAGGAACCCTTGCATAAAATTTATTTTGATATAAAAAAAAAAATTAAATCTCTTCCTTTGCCCATTAAACTATACTTCAAGTCCAAAATTTTTGTCAATGACGCATCGCTCGCTTTTAGAGTGCCCCGGGTTGTGTGGGGTCAGGGGAATCAATTCCAGTGGCGTATGCATTTTAGAAAATAAATGATAAAATTGCGTCAAAACATGAAAATATTTTTCACAAGCAAAAGTTTTTTTCTCACTTTTTCATAAACCCCTTTAAATTAGTAACAAGCCTATATTATTTTGGTATTATTCGGATTAATGAAAAATGAAATTTTTTTCTTTTTTGCACGCCTCCTACTTTTTTCAAAAAAAAAATACTTTTTTATTTTAAATTTTTACCTTCTCTGATTTTATTTTGCTAAAAAAAAAATAATAAAATTTTAGTCTTAACAAAATTAAAAAAGATGTAAAAGCAGAACGATAGACAATCCAAGTTACACCGACTTGCCAATTCACCACCGATCTTGCAATTTAATATTAAATACGATATTCACACGCATTGCTTCATCAAAAATATCCACTATAAAGGAACACGAAAGCTCTGAGATCTTTGCTTGTAGACCCAATAACTATTTCGGGTCTTTCGTGTTCCATTTTTGGAAAAAATATTTTTGATCAAATTTTGCGGGTCGGGAAAAAGGTTCGCATACCTTATAAAAATGTCATAAAAAAAATATTACAACCTGGTAACAGGTCAACATTTTAAATTTCGAGTTAATTCGGAGTAAACGTTTTACCTTTTTTTTTGAAAATTAAGTTTTTCCTTATTTTTTAAGTGTTTTTTAATATTAACATAGATGAGTTTTTAAATATTTTTTTGTGAAAATGACAGAATTTAAAGGAATTTGTCGAAAAATAAAATTAAAAATTCAATTATTATTTTTTTAATACTATAAGAGGCGAAAAAAAACAGCTTCTGATTCATTTTAGCAATCGAAAAGAAAAAAAAGTGTGCAAAAAAATAGGAAAAAACGCATTTTCCAGTATCCGAATAATTACTAATATTGTTTTTTTTCCTTTTAAAACTCTGAATACCGAGCGAAAAAATTTTTTAAAGTTGCACATATCTCTGCAGCACCCCCCAAAAACTTTTAACGTTAACTAGGTTTTTTTTGTAGGCGGATAACTAGTTAAAGGTTGGTTAATAAAAAAGTTTACAAAATTTAAAAAACCACCCAAACTAAATCTTTTATAAAAAATTATATAAAATAAATAAGATAAACTATTATAAAATTGGCAAAAAACAATATCTTTACTACAATTATTAGAAATTTATAATATTTAGAAAATACCCTGTATAGCAATTAAAATTTAAACTTACAAAATCTGTCCATAATCAATAATAACTAAATAAAATCATCGAACAGCACGAAAACCCTGTCGATACGCTTATTTTCAAGTCTCTTCGTTGTAAACTAAGGAATGTGTGTTGCCACTTTTATTTCTTCTCGATAACAATGATTTAATACATATTGGCGTGCTTTTTAAGTGCGAACGCTGGCTGGTGATTTATTCTTGCGAATTATGACAACGTGGCGATGAAACTTTTGGCCGGTTCACTGTTATTTGAGCGGAAAAGTATATTATAGGCTTAGAAATCATTTGCTAGTGTTAGATTTTTATTCAGCCGCTTCGTCGGTTGGGTGGCCGGTATTAAATGAGTCACTGACAGAAATTTTGGACTTTATGTATAGAACTAACCATCTCCCAAATAATTTAAAAAAAAGTTTCGGGGTTTTTGGCAATTTCAAGTTCAGGCTTGGTCCTTTAAATTTTTTAATTTAAATTTAATATCGTCAGGTTAAAACGCCTTGTGACGAAACAAGTGTTGCCGAATTTCCATATTAGTTTTTTTTGCTTTGTTAATTTATTTCATTTAGAGCCAAAAGGGAAAATTTATTGCGTTCCTTTGTTCCGATTTAAGGGCTTTGGCTTGGGTAGAATTTTCAAAAAAACGTTTTAGAACACCATTACGCAGTGCCCACGTACGCAATTTTCGATAAATTAATTGGAAATTTTTTTATAAACAAATAATGGTCATTTTTTGGTCGAAAATTCGACTTTCTATTTCAAACACCTACCAAATACCCAAAAATTAATATTTTAAAAATTCCATACATGATTCACTAGCTGTACTCATGTAAATTAAGAAGAAATGTGTTGCCTTGTTCCGGATTAAAATTTGCATCAGTTATCCTGCGTGTCGCGGAGCATCTTGGAATTTTCATGTCGACGGCTACAGCACCGCTATTTCTTAATATTTTTTAACGAAAATTTGTTAACTTGCTGTTCAAAACATGGACAACAACATACTAAAAATATTTTTTATTTGACTCTTGCTTCTCTTTAAAACAAAATCGACAAAAAGACGTTTTTTCAAGTCGTTACAGTAGCCTAACCCCTTAAGATAAATCGGTTTAATGTTAATTAATTATACAATATTATAAATCTGAAGGGTAACTACACCGTTAAAATCCATCCAATTACTACGAAAAAATAATACGTTTCACAAAACACAGGTTAAAGCTTTAAGAACTTTTGGTCTCTTAAAAATCGCTAAGCTATTTACCAAAATAACTGGGCAGCTGCAAGAAAATTGGAGCCATATTTATCTGGGGTGAAGAGAACAATTTACAGAAAAAAAATTTTCCCAAAAAAATTTGGTTAACTAATGTCTTAAACCATTAAAAGTAAAAAACATCTTCTAATCGTTTGAGAAAAACACCTGGGAAGTACTCATGATTACCGACTTTTTGAACTAATGTTATACATTTTTTGTTTTAATAACACAAAAATCTTAGACTTTAAGTAACTTAAAAGCTACGACTTTAAGTCGTAGTTTTTATTTATCACAAAATTTTTATTTTTTTTTTTCAAAGATTTTTTCTTTAATTCAAAATAAATATCTTTTTAATTTTATAAAAATATTATTTACTAAAACATTCCTTTGCTATTCCTCAAATGTCTTATTTGTTAAGATGTTCACCTTGTTGGAAATCTCCAGATTTACTTCGTGAATTTGATAATGCATTCAAATTTGTTTCGACATAAAAATTGTGATTTAAAAAATTAAATTATTACGCACTCTTTCAGTAAAATTTGGGGTCTCGGTATAAAAAATTTGCCTGTCTATTTCTCCTTTTTGGTTCAATCAATGATATAGTTTTTCCCAAAAATTTTTACCTTCCTATATTTTTGGACGTAAAAATGATATTTCAATTTTTTAAAAGATGGTTATCTGTTTGCAAGCTTCAAAATCCCACAAAAATACCAAAAAACAGAAAGATTTGACTTTTTGATTTGCAACTTGTCACAAATATATTAAAACATATGCCAGATCAGTGAAAAATAAGAAACTTCTCTTCGTCCTTGGGAAATTTGTTAGAAAAAAAAACATTTCTATTTCCATCGCTCTCAGACTTGTCTGCCGATGGAAACACAACTCTTTGCAACGAAAATGTTGATATTTATTAATGGGTTAAGTAAAAAAAAACCGAGAGCTTTTTTAAAAAAAATTTAAACTTTTTTTTTTAAAACTTTGGTTAAAATTTTTTTCCCCAAGCAAAAAAAGGGTTAAAAAATTAAAAAATTTAAAAGAAAAAAATTTTTGGGAGTTTTTATCGTAATTAAAATTTTTTATAAAATTTAATTTTAGATTTTGGGGGGGCTCCCTTTTTCTTTTAAAAAAAAAAAAAAATTTAAAAGTTGAAGCCCGTTTATCTTTATTTTTTCGTTAAAACATTTTTGGGTGAAGTTTGGGAAAAATTTTTGAAAAAAAAATTTTTCAAAAAATTTTATTATCCAAAAATTTTTATTGCAACGGGGTAATCAAAACCTCTTTAAATCAAAAAATTATTTTATAATATTTAAAAAAATTTTTCAAAAAAAAAACTACCAAACTTACTTGGAAAAAAAGTAAAAATCTTTTCCAAAAAAAATGGGATCATTAGGCAAAAATTTGTCAAACGCTCCCCTGCTCTGAGTTGCAAAAATTTGCCCTTGTAATTTTTCTTTACATGGGGGGAAAAAGAAAAAAAAACATGGCGCCAAGTCCGGCTATGAGAGGATACTAATAATTTTTTTAGTTTCAAGAAAGGGGTCGTAAAACCCCGGTCATGAGCTGGAGCATATCTTTTGGGAAAAAAAACCGGTATCAGTCTGAGTTTGGTCGCTCTTTTTTTTAAAGGGTTAAAAAAAGTCCCGACTCGGAGCTGTAAAGGGGAAACAGGTGGACAATCCAAAGAACAATGGGAGAACCCTAAATCGGGGAGTTGGGGCCTTTTCCATCTTTAATCTAATAATCTACTTTTAATCCAAAATATGAATTTAATACAAACTTTTCCCCCCTTGTCCCCCTTTGGGGGGTTTCCAAAATTTTTCCAGTCCCATATTCATCTATAAAATAAAAATTGCCTGTTTATCGATAACTCTAAATTTTTCTTTTCTTTTATTGTTTGTAAAAAATTTTTTTCTTTCCAATTACTTTATAAATACTTTACTAACAATAAATAATTTATCAAATTTTTAATGTACAAATAAAAAGTTTTAAAAAGATAACACGAAAAGTCCCAAAGAAAAACCTTTTGGGAAAAAACTTATATAAAGACAATGCTCAATAAGCAGACTATTTACCAAAACCCATTTTTTACTATGAATGCCCGACAGTTCAATTACAAAAAACAATCTTCTCATCATGTTTATTTAAAGAAGGTTATCAAAACTTCGCTATAAAAACACAGGCAGGTGAAAATTCCATTTAAAAACAGAAAAATCGAGCTTTTGCAAGAAATTTCAACAGAATATAGAAAGAAAAATAATAATGAATTATTTATCAAAGATGTGCTTTTTTAAGGAAAAGGGTAAATATTTTTTTTAAAATTATATAAGCAAACGAAAAATTATTTTTTATTTCCATATCAGAAAAAGGATCGTCTTCGAGATTATTTTAAATTTTTATTGGAATCGTAAATATATTCCCCAAAATAATCTTTTAGGGCTTTTTTAAATTTAAAAATGGTTTTTAAAAAAATTACGTCCAAATTTCAAAAAAGGGATTCCTTATTAAAAAAAATAACAAATGTTCTATAAATACAAAAAAGATAGTTTTAAGATATAGGGGTTAACTTTTTAAAAAAAGGGGCTTTTTTTTGGTACCCTATTTTGCTCATTTAAAGTACCCCAGCGTGTTTTTAAAACAAATTTAAACCCGCGCGTGTTTTAAAGGTTACCTGGCATCAATCCCCAAAAAGAGAAATGTTATTCTAAGATGACATTGAATCTTTAATCTAAATTTTGGCACATGTTAGGCATTTTTTAAAAAAAAAATATTGATCTAAAGCGTAAATATTCTAATAACTGGTCTTTAAACACTTGCTCTTTCGAGAACCCTTTACGCCTCTTTTTCAAAATCCCAAAAAAAAAACCCCAAATTTTTTAAAACTCTTTTTTAAATTTTCCTAAATACCCGTAGACATTTTTTAAATTTGTCATGTTTTTTCTATTAATAAGGGGGTTTAAATTTTTGCAAAATTAAAAAAAATTATTAAGTTTAGTATCTTAGAAACATTTGGACTAATCAACTTTTTTGTTTATTGATATTTTTCTATCTTGCTTTGTTTTGGGGGAAAAAATCTTAAAAACCCAAGAAAATTTTACCACCCCATCAAATCTTTTCTTTAAAACAATATTAAACTTAATTTTGTCAATCCCTTGCTGACATGCATTGCAAGTAGTCCGGTCAACTTTTACCAAAAATAAACTACTTTTTTCATTAACTGAAATAAGTAAAATGTTTAAAACATAATTAAAAAAACATTTCAAAATTCCCCCGTCCGTTCTGAAAAAAAAATTGACCGGATCAAAGTCAAAAAAAAGTTTTTTCGATTTTCTTTTTTAAAAGGTAAGTTTTGTCCTAAAATTACCTAAAAAAAAATTGTAGATCATAAAATTATCTATAAAAAAGGTAAAAAAATTTTTTTTTTTTCCCTTTAAAACCACCAGATTCCGATTCAAAAAAAATTGTAAGTGTCATTGTATACACGTTTCCCTCCACCTCTAAGGTAATTTCTTAGCTTTTTTCTTTAACTTGGTTTTCCCAGTAAACCTATTTCACAGGTCTTTGTAATTCTTTTTAATTAGAAACTATAGCATAATAAAAATATTAGAAAAAGGTTATATCAAAGCGATGGAAATTAAAAAACAATAGAAAAATTTATTTGATTCATAATCTTCAATCACTTCTTATTGTTGTTCCTCTTTTTGATCTTCTTTTTCTTCTTTTTCTTGATCTCCTTTTTCTTCTTTATCCTGGGTGTGAGTGAATTGTCTGTTCGTATATCAAACGAACCTTCTGCTGTTGGTGGTTTAACATAAAAAAACGACCGGCCTTGAAAATTGTGCATACCAGAGAACCAAACAGTCCAACTTTTTTGAAACCATGCACTGCATCTCTTTTTACAGTTGCAAAAAATTGTGCTTAGCAGTTTCTCCGGCGCAGGTGGCACGATTAAAAATGCTTTAAAAGAACAAGGTTCGGGGGGTCTTAAGAATCACTGGTGCCATATGACCGTTTCCCAAAAAAACCTTTTGAAAAAAGCTTTCTGAACAATATTTTTCATAATATCAAAAATTATGATCCCATTTCTTCTATTTTTGAAAAGTCAAACTATATTTTTTCTGGTGATTTTTAAAAAAAACGTGGAAAAATTTAAGGAGATGATTTAATGGGTCATGTTAAAAAAAAGGCCCCCAAACAGGTTCGAAAATTATTTTTTTCCAAGATACAGGGTGTGATAACGGTTTTTTGGGGAAAATTCAAACATCTTTAGCCACTTTTTGGAAATTTTATAACGTTTGTTTGTTGAAAAAAAGGGATAACTAGCTAATAATTTGAAGTCCATTGGGTCGGATGGGGGTTTTCCCCTTTATTGACAAATAATGTACCCCCGTGTTAAAATATATATATATATATATATATATATATATATATATATATATATATATATATATATATATATATATATATATATATATATATATATATATATATATATATATATATAATATAAGTAAATAAACTATTATTTCTAGTAGAGTTGTTTGCAAATTTCCACAAAATTTAAAAAATTTTTTGTATGATAACTGGACATTCCATAAAATGGTTTTTATTTATTATATCGAAAACAAAACCCAAAGGGGTTTAAAAAAAAAACGACTTTATTATTATATCGTTCTTATTAAGCCTAAAAAAATAAATTAAAAAACCCTTTTTTTTCTTTTAAACTTAAAATATCAAGTTACAAGTCCCCACTTTTGTGTTTAGTAATGTAGCCGTATATAGGTTTTTTTTTTTTTTCAAAAAAAAAAATAAAAAGTTATTAGAAAAGGACATTTCATTGCTAATTAATACCTAATTATGTGCAATATTTCTATTAATATTATTTTATTTTCCTTATATTACTCTAAATTAAACCTTTTAGTCAAAACATGTTTCGCATATTTAAAGAAATATTTAAGCTAAAAAACAAAATACGACAAAATGCAGATTTATCTTATAAAATGCAAATTTCCCCAAAATTTAAAAAAATGGTTTTGTATGATTCAAATTCCATAAAATGGTTTTTATTTATTATATCGGAAACTAAATTAAAAAGGGGTGAGTTTTTTCACAAAAAATTCTTAAAAAAAAATAAATAGGATATTAAATTATTTTCTATTTAATATCCTATTTGTGTGTTAGGAATAAACATATTTTAGGTTTTAGTAATATATTGATGTTAATGTAATGAACCTAATAAACGTGGTGTTAATTTATAGCTTTTAGATATTAAAGGATACTATCGACAGCAAATCATAAATGGGAATTATTATGAAAAGCCTGTAATTACTGTATTCCAAACATGATGAAAAACAAAACTGTTGCAAAGTTTTTTTTCTTTTATTAAATAGAAACAAAAAATATTTATCCCAGATATATTCGTTGTGGCAAAAAAAATAAATGTATCTTTACATTTTTTCAATATATTATTTTTTTTTTTTTTGACTAGAATAATTTTAATGTCTAATAGTTATGTTCATTTAGAATTGACCTTTTACGATTCTCTAAGATAGGGGTTTCCCCCAATGTGGTCCGTAAGGCCTATAAAATGGTCCGCAAGCGAAAATGGAAAATTTTGATTTATCAAAAAAAAAAAAAATTAGTAAATCCCGAAATTTTAAATTTTTATGACTTCTACAATAAAAAACCATTAAAGTTTTTTTAAAACTTTGGTTGAAGATTGAAAAACCCTATTAAATTAGCCATAAAATAAGTAAATACAATTAAAATAGCTCGGACACAATCGCTATTATTTTTACAATCGTTGGATTTTAAAAAAATTTGGGGTGGACGATTTTTTTGAACAAGAAAAACTAATGGTTATGAAAAATTGTAATAAAAAATTTAAAACCCAAACCTTTTTTGTGAAAGTTTTTTTACTTTAAAACCCAATTCAACTTGCAACTAATGGGTTCGGAAATAAAAACTTGTGGCAAGTAATATTTTTGCATATAAAATTTAAAAAAAAACCGTTAAAAATGTGGATAATGCAATTTTAAAGCGTCCAAATTACCTGCAGACCCTTGTAAAAAATTTTGGGGTTTATTTTTTAAATGTCATTGAAAAAACAAAACTTTAAAAATTTTAAAAATTTTTTTAAAAAAAATAATTTTTTTTTTAATTTTTGGTGAACCTAAACCAACAATGTATTATTATATGTGTTTTTTTCCCCCACCCCCGAAATTTTTATGTTTAAAGTCCATTCCCCGCGAAAAGGACCCAATTTGGGGTTCGGGATTTTTTTTCCAAAAAGGGTATGTTATCGAAATTTTTCAAAAATATAAAAACCAAACCCTTTAAAATTTATTTTTTTAAATTTTTTTTTTTTTTTCCTTAGTGAAAGTCCCTTTTAAAATCGGTTATGTTTAGATACATTTTCTTTTAACCCCCCAATTTTTTAAAACCCCTTTACAGCAGAGGCATAGTTATTTCCTTCCCCCCAAAAATGGTGTAAATTTATGAATTTAAGTAAAAAAGGTTACCGAAAAACGTTATCTCCTGTAGGCTTGCAATCGCATCGATACACCGAATTTGGAAGAACCTAAATAAAATATAATATTTTAATGGGCTATAGAAAATGTGGTGGGGGAGTTTTTGTCTCCGCCCCCGTCCCCGGTCCTTTCCCCGCCCCAGGTGTAGCGTAAATGATTTTAAAACTGAAATTCAATTTTATGGTAGTTTTAGAAAAACAGTAGTCATACTTTTGTACTCCCCCATTAACTCCAGCAATGTCTTTGGGGATTTAGAGTTATTGGGAATTTCTAGCGGACTTGAAAAAACCGAACAAATTTTTAAAATTTACAATATGGCGGTGCTAACCAATACACGTATCTGAATGGTCAAAAAAATCCAAAGTTTTAAAATATTTTTTAAAAATATTTTACCCTATCCGGAAAGGTTAAACTAATTTTTTTGGTAAAAAATATAACCTTCAAAAAAAAGTAAGGGTAAAAAAATCAAACTTTTAAAAAAACTTTAGAGGGCCCGGTCACACTTACCCACAAGGCTAAAATATAAGTAGTCCCACTGGAACAATCATTTTCATAATAATGAAATAATGATCCCAAGTCTTTTTTTTTGTAATTTAGAACTTATCATTTTCTAAATGTTAAAAAAGCTGGCATAAAAAAAAATGTTTCTTAGGTCAAATTTAAAAAAAAAGTCCCAAAACCTTGCCCGGAAATTAGGTTT
>JAHBCN010027347.1:0-10145 GCA_019359885.1 Listronotus oregonensis | reverse complement strand
AGCTACTTCCATAATAATGTTATCAGGAGCGTCAGTTAAATACATGGTAATTTCTTCTCTTATTTTTTTTTTTTTATCCTTAAAACTATCATTTTTTCTTTTAATATGGGCAACAAATTTTTGAACTCCAAAATATCTTGATTCTTGTTAACGGAAATGAAACAATTTTTTATCAGACATTACGCCAATTTTAACGATGTTTGGAATTTGGGGTTTTTGATGCGCTGATCACGAATCTAGAATAGTCTATTTTCGGCAACTCCTGGTTAGATTAGATTAGATTAGATTATTTGAGCGGAGATGGCGAAAAATGACCTCCACTACTGCAACCTTACCTTGACTCCAGAGTCTCGACACTGGCCACTCCATATAACTTGCCGGTTTTGGCTTCTCCTCCCCAAGCCTAGTGAACCAAGCCTGCATAGTGCTTCGCAATGGCACCACACATGTAAGGCTTTTCTTCAGCCTCCTGGCAGAACCTACACAGGCTATCCTCCACCGGGTTTTATTCTTTCCAGGTGCTTGTTGAGTTTACAATGTCCTGTTAGTTGACCTACCGTTATCCTTACGCCCTTTAAAGCTGGGCTCAGTAGGTCCGATGTAAACTTGGCCGAGCAGGTCTTAATGAACTGCTTGCCTGTCTTTTCCCCGGGTTGTACCCACCAGCTTTGAAACTTCTGTCTACCCAACTCTTAATAGATGCTTTAAGAGACCTGCCGAGATACCGCAGAATGGCTCCGGGCCTATCATTCCGCGGCTGATCCTTTTTTGGCTAGTCGTCGGCCTCTTCGTTGCCTGGATGGCCCTCGTGGCCTGGTACCCAGGCTACCGTTGTTTGTTCCTGGTTAGTTCAAGTCAGTGTTCGCAGGTTTTTGAATGGGTCATTTAAAAACCACTTCAAACCTAAAAGTAAACCTTTGCATCTTGTTTAAAAAAGCCTAATTAGCACATTAAAATAATTGCAATCTTTAGTTTTTGCAATTATTAAAGAGTCATGAAACTTGTTCAAAATTAATGTCTTTAAGAGGTTAGTCTACTCGGTCATTAATCTTTTTTATTTTTCCAAAGTTTATGCGTTTAACAACACTTTCTTAAAATCTTAGAATAATCCGAGTATTTTAAATGTACTTTTCTGCCTCTTACGTTTTATTATCCGAGGCTTTTGAAGAAGGCAGAATAAAACTTAGAAAGATAAATTGGATATAAGTCAAATCCTGAAAGAAGCAGAAGGAATTTTGTAGATTTTGGTAAGATTTTTTTTTAGTTTTTTAATTAAAAAAAAAACGCGTTTATCTTAATACTATGTTTTTCGAACCTTCCCTTTTGTCCGGTTCTTAAAGACTACTAAACCAATTCTCATGAAATTTTAAAAAGATAACCCTCAGATAAATAGGTTCGATTCGACCTAAAATCACCTCGAAATTTTAATTTTACTTTTTTTTTAAGCAAAAACCACAAAAAGACACTGTTTTAATTTTTTTCCAAAAAAGTGCGCCATTTTGTTAATTATATGTATATTCTAATGATTGTAGGTCGAATCGAACCCACCGTTATACCTAATCTAACGCCACTAATTTTTTTAATTTCAGATTCTTGCGTGATCCAGATTCGTTTCAGAGGTATTGACAACGTAACTCACATGTCTACTTTTTGAAGCATTGCCATTACCTATAATTATTATGTATACCAAATGTTTAAAATTTTTAAAAAATAAATTTTTCTAGCAGTTTAAGAGTGTGTTTATTAGGCCCAGCATAAATGGCTCTAATGACTACCAAAAGAGCTGTGGGGAAGAATTGCCACGCATAGTACACTGGTTGTACACTGCTGTGGTAAGACCCATGAAAACCTACAGTTCAACTATCTGGTGGCCAAAAATAGAACAGAGAAAAAGCAGAGCTGGAGTTATCCAAACTCCAGCGACTAGCATTCTCTGTATAACTGGACATTAGAAGCACTCCAACTGCAGCCAGGGAAAACCCTACTAAGCCTCCCCCTCTTGGTAAATTATTAAGGCGGAGGCGAGGATTGGGGCAACAGGCTAAATGTAACGGCAACTGGTGCTTTGGACCTGCCCTAGGACACACCAGAATAACGGCAGTATCACAAACCCAATATTTGAGATGAGCAGTGATACAATGCCAAAACGGATAAATACACACAGACCATACAAAACCCAGCTTACCTGGGGCGGTAGTGAGCGATCTCCTGGTCAGTCTCGGAATTTGGTTTGGTATACCGATGGATCCAAGACTGACAATGGAGCCGGCGCAGGAATACATGGTATGACCCCCAGGTTTAATGCTTATGCTTCCCTGGGGAAATATATGCCATTGAACTTTGTCTGCGAGAGAACTTGAGGAGGAGATATAAGGGCAGGGACATTACTATCTTCTCTGATAGTCAAGCGGCCATAAAAGCTTTGGCATCCCAACAAGTCAACTCAAGGTTGGTTTGGAACTGTCTGCAATGCCTCCTAAACCTGGCTAACCACAACAAAGTTACACTTTCCTGGGTGCCAGGACACAGGGGAATACAGGGAATGAAAATGCAGACTCCCTGGCCAGGCGAGACTTCGCAGCAATGTTTGTGGGTCCTAAACCGTTTTTGGAATACCAAAAAGCTTCGGTTCGTGGCTACATGACTCGGTGGATTCAAACACAACATCAGTCATAATGGAACCACATTCCAAAGCAAAATCACAGTAAATCAATGTTGGACTCACCATCGAAAGCATTGACAAGTGAATTACTAAAACTAAATAGGAATCAGATTAGAATAGTGATAGGATTATTAACCGGACACTGCACCCTAAGAAAACATATGCCACTATGGGCATTTATAGAGAAGAATCCATTTGCAGACTATGTGACGAAGAGGAAGAGACAGCCTCTCACATCATATATGAGTGCCCTGCACTTACATACTGGAGAACAAATCAAAACCTCATGGTGGACACTAACCACCAGGAGGCTGGAGACCAGAAAAGAACAGTAAAAGGGCTACTACACCTGTCTAAGGTGTCACAAATACACAAGAGATACAACAAGCCCTGTAGGCTGCAGTGTCGAGGCGGACAAAACCTCAACTTGTGTATTTACTTTATCAATCAATCAATCAATCAAGCCCAGCATCTTTTTTATTAACAGCTATGATAGAAGCTTGAAAAAAAAGATGAAAATCCGTTTTTTTGGAGCGTGGTAGACTAACCCCTTAAGTTTTCGTATTAACAGTAAACAGTTTGATTCACATATCACCGTACTGCAAGTAAAAGGTCGGTATGTAGCAAGAAAAATATGTATTCTAAAAAGCATCTTATACATTTTTTTTTAAATATCTTTTTTTTTCAATGTCTTTTAGGCTTAAGTTGGTTTAAATAGTTTTTGACGGCCGTTCTTTTGTGCTAGAGAACTTAATACCCAGTTCCTATAATTTGTGGCACTTGTTAGTTTCCATCCTCCAATATAACACCTTAAACTATTTTAATATTTTCCATAAATCGCCTTATTAATTTTATTAAGGTAGTATCAATCACTTTAGAAAAAATATTGACTGTAAATTTACTTTATCATGTGATGATTGCGAAGAGTCCGTAATTAAAAGTCTTTTAGCATTTGATTTGGAATTCTATTTTTCTTTTAAATTTGGTTTTTGTAAAGTTTTTACCAGACACCACCAGCATGATTTTTGTTCAATCAATTAAAATAAACTTCTTATTCCAGACACGTTCCGTTGCCTGTCTTTTTGGAATCTTGGCATCAATGTATTCTTAAAAACTTTAGCCATAAAGCGCTGGGTATATTTCAACTAGTTGCACGTTCGTCAAATACGTGTTTGGCTTGTTTTTTAAAGGTGGAAATCCAGACTCTTGATCTTCTGAATTTTTCCAAAGCTTATTGACTATAACCTTACGTAAGTCAAGCATCACTAATTTTTTTCCGGTAACTTTCTTATACAGGGTGATTGGTAAGTAGAGGCGAAAAATGAAGACCCGAATTAATTTTTTAATTCTGAATCGAAAACCAAGAATACTTTTTTTGCAAATTTTCCTTCGTTTCCAAGACGTTTTACAATAAAGTTTTGCCAAAAAAAATTTAATCACATTGTGGGTGTCGCTAATCTTAGTGGGCGCTTTCAAACTATAAAAAATCAAGTTTGACCGTTGTCAAAAGTTAGATATTTTGGTGCACATGCTAAATAATTATTATGTTATATCCATACACATAAACAATATCACCGTATTCTTCGTTAGTAAACTTCATATTCTTGTGATTTTTCTAGTAACAGATTGACAAGTGTCTAATTTAAAGTGCCTAATATTTGATTTCGTATGACATAATAGTTTGAAAGCGCCAACTAAGATTAGCGACACCCACAATGCGATTAAAAAAAATTTCTTTGGCAAAACTTTATAGTGAAATACAGGGTGGCCGGCCATATTTTGACCCATTTTAATCGAGAATAACTTTGGAACAAATAAAGGTATCAAGATGCGGTTTTTGCAGATGCACTTATATTTCTTTAAAGTTTATTTTCGTACCTTCACGATTTTATTGTGACATTCCATTAGCTCAAAAACAAAATGGCCGATTTTCCATTATAGGACAACTATGTTATTTTAAATGGAACGCCTATATATGTTTCTATATTTTAAAATTTAATCTTTCCCCTTTAAAAAAATGTAACACAAGCTATGGTTATCTCAAAAAACAACGTATTCATTGACGTTCGAAAAATTGACCGCATGTCGACCAACAATATTATTTAACAATTAAAATTTGCTTCATATGTTACAAAAAAAAGGATCGCCAAAGGTTTAGGTTATTCACAAAATAATAGTTACAATAAGGTTACATTACTTTTTAAAAAACTACTGTAAATGTTGAAAATGACTTCCGCCGACTTCGACGCACTTATTTAAATTCGAAAAAAACTTATTAAAACTATTGACTAAAAATTCTTCAGGAATATTTTCTATTATGTTTCGGATATTAACTTTTAATTGCTCTAAATTTTGGGAAGTGGACTATAACACCCTCCTTCTGCCACAGAAAAAAATCTGGAACAGTCAAATCTGGTGAACGAGGTGGCCAGGAAATAGGGCCTCCTCTTCCAATCCACCGGTTTCCAAAAATGTTGGTCAGTGAATCCTTGGTAATGTTAGCATAATGTGGTGTAGCCCCATCTTGTTGAAAATAGACGAAATTCAATAGATTTTCTTCTTGCAATTGGGGATAAAAAAATATTTCCAGCATATCAACGTAAGTCCAAGAGGTTACAGTTGGTTCATAAAAAAAAAAAAATGGCCCATAAATTTTTTGCTTTGACATACCACACCAGACTGTGACTTTTGGCGAATCTCTAACGTGTTCGTTATATTGTCGAGGATTTTCTGTTGCCCAAAACCTGCAGTTATGCTTATTTACTTTTCCATTGAGGTGAAATGTGGCTTCGTCTGACATTATTAGTCTATCCAAAAAATGTATATTGTTCCTTACTAAATTTTGAATTCTCTGGCAAAAATCCACCCTTTGTGGAAAATCAGTTTCTTTTATTTCTTGTAACATTTGAATTTTGTATGGCTTTAATTTAAGTTCTTTTTCATGATTTCTTGTACTGTAGTTTTAGGAATATGGACTGAACTTGAGATTATTCTTGTTGACAATGTTGGATCTTCCTGAGTTATCTCCAGAATTTGTAACATTATTTTTTAGCAAAATTGTTTACTAATTTCTTTTTACGGGCTAAAGATCCTGTACTCCAGAATTTTCTGTACCAGATTTTAATTGAATTTTTTGTGGGTGGAGCTTTATTAAACATGTTTCTAAATCTTCGCTGGGTTTCTTTTACTGATTTGGTTTCGGCAAACATAATAACACATTTTCCTTTTTCGCTTAACGAGAACATTTTGCGCTTCCTAATTAAAGTAACTTGTCAAAAATGACCAACAATGGCTGACAATGAGGCTTGTTGCTGTTATGGAAACGAGATAACTTTGTTTCCACAGGCGACTTTTCAAAAAATCCTTTTAAAATAATATTCCTATTCGACATACAGTCAATTCTTTGGAGGTCAATAAATGCGTTATTTTTAAGATAACCATAGCTTGTGTTACATTTTTTTAAAGGGGAAAGATTAAATTTTAAAAAAAATTGAAACATATACAGGGTGTTCCATTTAAAATAACAAAGTTGTCCTATATCGGAAAATCGGCCATTTTGTTTTTGAGCTAATGGAATGTCACATAAAAATGGTAAAGATACGAGAATAAACTTTAAAGAAATATAAGTATACTTGCGAAAACCGCATCTTGATATCTTTATTTGTTCAAAAGTTATTCGCGATCAAAATGGGTCAAAATATGGACGGCCACCCTGTATCTTGCAAACGAAGGAAAATTTGCAAAAAAAGTATTCTTAGTTTTCGATTCAGAATTAGAAAAGTAAATCGATTCTTTATTTTTCGCCTCTACTTACCAATCACCCTGTATATGAAAGGAGAATTAATTATTGTTGTTCCCAATATATTACCAAAGCATATTTTATAATACAACTTGGTGGTCTTACGTAAACAAAAAACAGAATTGGCACTATAGGTGCACTTGGCGCGAAATATATCATACAATCCAGTTCTAAAAAAAGGCAAAATTGTATGCTCCTGCGGGTAGCAGGTTTTATAATCTTTTCTTTTTCCTAGACACTCTAGGGATGAAGAAACGAACAAAGTGGGAAGTTCGGGGCATCTCAAGTTGGACTATAAAAGCATGCATAAAAGTGTCACTACCTGTTACTCAGTTGGGAGCTGCCAAAGAAGGAATTATGCAGGCCACCTCTTCAGAGCAGAAACCGTAAAAATACCTATAAAAGAGGGACTTGCAATTATGTATACGACCTAGATGTTTGACTCTATCAATATTAAAGGATTTTAAACCAATTAATTGCCGTATTTTCAACACCTTTAGCCATTAACTGCCTGCGATATCTCCCCAATGGTAAAATCCAGAAAGACGGAATATTAAAAACATACGGACCGGCCGGAGCATAATACAAAATGCCCGTTTACAGGTTTAATTATTTTCTCTGCGAAATAGTAATTAGGGCGAAATTAGTAATTGAAGAAATTACACAGGCCATCAATTACTGTCTGCTGATTACAAGACAAAAGCCTTTATGAAATTTATCGTCCACAAAGTGAGTGGCTGACTGCATGTAATATTTACTTAATTTTATTTATGAGAATAAATAAGTTAGTACGAGAAAAAGAAAAATGTTACTAAATTTAATAAAATAAAACTGCTTTTAGTTTAAAAACTCCACTTATATTTACAGTATGTCACATATGTTACGTTTTGCTAAAGGTGCGTAGAGGAAAACTGTTTATAGATAAGCTTTACCTCTATAAGTAGTTGCAGATACACTCTGCTGTCTGCTAAAGATGAACTGAATACATAGGTGCAAATTAAGGTTTTTATGGACGCCCTGTAAAAAGACTATGGCTATTTATGACAAAAAGAGTAGAGAAACTGTACACAAGTTTTTATTTTAAAACAATATACAATTAAATAATACGCAAAATATGGTGTGATACGCCAATGAGGCGTATCAGCAAATCGAGTCAAATATTTACAAATATATACTAATAACTAAGTCGTGCGACGTCGCTGGTTTGAAAAATCTAAAGTAAAAGAATATTTTGACTATGACAAATTTTAGGTAAATTAAGCTTACTTTAATAAAATCAAAAGAAATGTGAAAGATCGAAATAACTTTTAAATTTGCCAAACAATTTGCTGCCAATTCTACGCTTGATCCTCCTATTAATCTTCCTCTTCCAACAGTTGTCCCTGTTTCTCATAAAATGTCCGATATAATTTTAAAGTCAAACAGATCAAGCGTTTTCTTTCTTCTCTTAATACTAAAAATCGTCCGGGCTGGATGGCATACCAGCAATCGTTTTAAAAAAATGTGCTCCCGAGCTTGCACCCATCTTAACTCGCCTCTTTCAAACTCTTACGACACGGGCATTTTCCCGGAGAGTTGGAAAGCTGTACGTGTGCAACCTGTCCCCAAGAAAGGATCCAAAAGTCTTCCTTCTAATTATAGACCTATATCCCTTCTTTCAGTTGTTTACAAAGTAATGAAAAATTCATCAATTTCCAATCTTAAAGTATCTGGAAAAACATAAGATCTTACATGATAGACAATATGGAATCTGTCACTGTAGATCCACAGCTGATCTTCTTTCCTTTGTCTCACACAACTGGAACAAGTCCCTTAAGTTTCTTGGTGAATCCCAGATCGTTGCTATTGACATATCCAAAGCTTTCGATCAGGTCTGGCATGATGGGCTTCTTAACAAACTTCCTTCTTACGGTCTTCCACCTAAGCTTTGCTCTTGGCTCTCCAGTTTCCTTTCTAATCGACGTATATCAGTTAGTGTAGATGGTCATTCCTCCAGCTTCTACCAAATAAATGCTGGGGTGCCCCAAGGCTCAGTGCTGGCACCCACGCTGTTTCTTCTACACATTAACGATCTTCTCTCTTCCACAATCAATCCCATTCATAGTTTTGCTGACGATAGTACCCTCCACTCTAGTATTTAATTTCTTAAGCCACCGTGTAATTTGATTTCGAAAACAAGCGCAGGTCAATGCAGATATCTCTTTCACAAGACCTCAAATAATGCCTCGAAAACACAGTCATGTTCACTGTCGCGAAAAAAGTCTGCAAATGCTCATCCCTTACATATGAGCGGCCAAGTTCTGCAGAACAAAGAGTCGTTTAATCTTGTCGGTGTTACTTTTGAAAATAACCTCGCTCTGTGTCCTGAGAATCATTAGGTATTTATCCTTTATCTTAAAAACTAGTAACTTTATCAAAATTGTTAAAGAAAGCAATGTTATTAATAATTTAATTATCTACAATTTGTTTATATAAGTTTTTTTCCTGAAATCAATTTTACAAAAGTTATTGAAGCTTTATTTTACTTATAAGCGCGCGTAATGAACAATCAAAAAATCTGTATGAATAGAAAACTATATTTTTTTAATATATATTATTAATAAGTCAAAAGTACCCAAATTTGAGATTTTTCGAACTTTTAGAAATTCATATCTTTAAAAATATTAACTTTATCGTAAAAAGTTATAAGACCTTTTTTATTTGTTTTTCAATAAAGAATATGAAAAAAAATATATTCGGTTAAAAAATAACAATTTCTTGCAATTGCTTAAACAATTTCGGTTTAAACAAGGTGGCACCAGGTGGCACCATGGCAACATGCATTTATATCGTCAGTAGGGCAATTTAAAAAGAATCGTATAAAAAAATTGAGGTGGAATAGTTTTTGATACTTATGCGCTGATTCCTCCTAGACAAACTGACAATATCAGATGTTTACAATATTATCAATAGAGCTTAAATTCACAAATTATGTAAAAGAAAAATTATTTTTATTACACCCAAAAACCCAAATCGCCTTCCGGACTGTGAGGTCCATAAGGCGTAAAGATACGAAGACGCAACAGCACAAATAGAAAGTGTTTTATAATACAAGAGAAATCAGATTTTTCCAAATCAAATTTTGAAAATATTTATAGTTTTTGAGACACCCAGTATCACTTCATTACTTCTGTGACACTTGGTTTAATTTATTGAAAAATTATATTATAAAAAAGTTAATTGTAAAAAGTCACTAATTTACTTACTTTTTTACGTACTTAATCAAGAAAAATTGCTTTTAACTACCGCACATTTATGTCAAAGTTCAAGTTCTCTCTTATAAGTCAGTTAAAAAAATTATCAAAAAGTTTAAATGTTGCCTTGACTGCTCATCACTATATTACTACTTAAACATTCACCAATCACTTTTGTAATCACAACTTCAACTGAAGCCTGTCCTGCTACAGTTCTTTAAGTCATTTTCATCACACACTTTGTTTCTTGTTAGCTTTGAACTTTACGTAGAATATGTCACGTTACTATTGACACAGAGAAATTTTTAGAATAGATTTACTAGCTTAGAAAAATGTACACTCTTGTACGGAAACTTATAATATGAACTGAGATATTTTATTGTGTACCTTACCATAGAAAAACTACTATTTTTCTATCAAAAACCATTTTAGCAATCTGCCCAAATTGAAA
>JAHBCN010027346.1:0-10118 GCA_019359885.1 Listronotus oregonensis | reverse complement strand
TGTTGAAATCCCCCCTTTAAAATTAACAATGGGGGCTTGCAGAAGGAAAAAAATTTTTAACATTTTTAACCCTCCCCCCCCACCCGGGCATTTTTTTTCCACAACTTCCCAAACTACATATATAGTCAAACTCGGGAACTTAGCCTCTACAACTTCTAACACCTATCTACCGGTTAAAAATTAACGTTATAAACCTTTTTTTACCTACAGACGGGAATTAATGCTGTTGTTAAAAGAACCAAAAGGGTTCAATTGTAAAAATTGTTAAAAGTCATAATAAAACCCATACTGTTTTTAATTGAATGTCCCTTTTTATTTAAAAATTTTGGATATAAAAATAAAACTAAATAAAAATGGAATCATATTGGAATAGGTCAAAAATTTAAATTTGGGGTTTTCACCATTAAACAGGGTGTTTTCTTTAATATTTAAAAAAAACTTTACAGAGGACTATTTGGGATAAAAATAGGGAAAAAAGTTCCTATAAACATATAATTTCCCAAACTTTTTAACTTTTGGGAAATACACGGCGGAAAAAGTAAAAAAATCAAGTATTTTATTTTCTAAATGTAAAAACAAAAGACTGATGAAATTTAAGATAGAGATTATATTTTGTAAAATTTCTTAGAACAATATTTGAATTTTGGGAAAAAAGATAAATCTCAACCCTTAATTTTTTTTTTTTCACTGTATCTTTTTTGGTAAAATTTACGAAATTGTTTGTGAACTTTTTTGTTTTGTGTATTTTGCCCCTTTTTTGAGTAAAAAAATAAATACATGTCTGTAAAAAGGAAGTTAGTAATAGAAATAAGCAATATAAAATTTAAAGGGAAAAAAAAGGGTTAGATTTCAACCCTTTCGAAACAGATAATTACAAATATTGTTGTAAGCCTTGAAAAAACGTAAACATCTATCCCAAATGTCAGGGTTTTTGTTTTTTAAAATTTATAAAATAAAATAATTTATTATTTTTTTTTTAAGAAAAAAACTTTTCCCCCCATTTTAAAAAAGTTAAGACGTTTGGGAGATATTTTTTATAGAAACTTGTTTTCAAAATTTTAAAAAAGGGGTCCGCCTAAAAAATTTTTTGGGAAAAATTTTAAAAAAACACCATGTATATTGCAATCATGTTAATTAAAAATTATTAGTAGTAAATATTTTTTAAAGATTTTTTTGATTTACAAAGGGTTTAAAACTAAATTTAAATACTGTAAAAAAAATATTTTTTGCTAGATTTGTACCTCATTTTTGGTAACTCAAACCCAGTCAAGAAGGGAACTCCAAACTAATTCCCCCCAAAAGTTTGTCCATTTGAGGAATGCCAAAAACAAAGCCTCGTTAAAATGGCATAAGTGCCCTTTTTTTAACGTGTTTTTTTTTGGGATGCGTTGACCGTTGTAGAGTAAGTAGATCTTCACGGGGGGGTCAGCTAAACCAAAAAATTATCATTTTTTGGGGGTTTTTTATAAGATAAGAAACATCTAAGACATGCTTTATTTACTTTTTTTAAAAAATATATTATATAATTACAAGTTAACTTAGTTAAGTTTTTAAACAGTTCTAATTTAAAACAAAATATTTAAGATAAAAAAAAAAAAACCCGAAAAATTTTTTTAAATGTTTTTTTTACTTATTGTTGCTGAGTTTATCTGGTTATTTTACACTGGGGGACATAAAAAACCGGACAAAAAATTTTTTTGTTCAAATTCAGTCTTAAATAACTTTATCAGTTTTCCATCGTTTTTAAATTTTTTTTTTGTGTCAATTTGGGGGGGTACAAACCCCCCCCTTTTTTCTCTTTTAAACCCCCGGGGGTTTAAAAAAAATTGTGAAGGGTTTTTTGGGTTTAAAAAGGAAAAACCCCAAAAAAGTGTTTTTTGCCCAAAATTTAAAAAAAACATTCCGTGGAAAAATTTAATTGACACAATGATAAATTTTTGGGGGGGAAAATTGGGGGAAACATTTTTTTTAAATTTCACTTTTTGTTTATATTCATATTTTTTTTTTTTAAAAAAAAAAACAAATTTTTTAAAAGGAAAAAAATATGCAATTTACAAAAAAAAAAAAACATGACACTTTAAAGTACCTTTGCATTACGTTGCATTAATGAAAACATTATTGTTTATATTGTTTTTATTCTTTATGAAAAGTGTCAGTGTATCGTCATTTAGCATTATTTTCTTTTAATATGCGTCCTGAAGATGTTGCTCAACCCGTTGCATTGAACGACGATGGTCGTGATATACGTTACATTGAAAATTTTTTTGGGGAAAAGGGGGGGTTACTGTCCCATACACAATGCGACGTAGTTTCCCCCCCAAAACCCCCGGTCAGAGGACGTGCGACGTCCAGGCTCAGGAAGACCACGAGTCACAAACCAAAGAGATCCCCCTTTTGTTCCCCCTAACTGTTTTACGGGATCGAGGAGTAACACTAATGTTATTATCGTTGACTTGAAAATGTATGTGGCACAAGAAAATCCGCCGTAGATTACGTGAACAGGGATTGATGTCAAGATGATCAGCAGCTTGTCCAGCTTTACTTGCAAACCCATCGTGCCCCCCAAAAGATTAAAAATGCCCGTAATCAAAAAATTTTAAGACAAGAGGTGGATATAGAAGCCTGTACAGACCTTTTTTTTTCGAAAATGGCGCTTTAACTGCTAACCGTTATATCGAAGAATGTTTAGCCGACCAAGTCATTCCTTTTTTTCTTCATTTTTGGTGATAGTTTTTTTTTGATGCACGATAATGCCAGGCCCTTTTTTTCGCATTTTCAATGCAAAAAATTGGGGGGGAAAAGGACATTCAGCGGTTTTTTTTGATCTCCACGAAGCCCTGATCTAAACCGATCGAGCTTGAGTGGGAAAAAAATTGGGGAGGTTGTTCCCAACCGACAACCAGAAACCATCTCAGGGTTTTCAGTGGCTCTTTTAAAAAAAGGGGGGGTTTTTCAAAAAAGGGGGGTTGCCCTTTTTTTCCAAAACTTACCCACGTCGCATGGCATATTTATGTGTATAAAACCCCCTTTTGTTTTTTGGTTTTTTTACTATTGTAAATTGCGTTCTTTTTTTTCCCTTTTTTTAAAGATATACTTGTATATTGCATATTTTTCTTTAAAAAAAATTTTTTTTTCTTTAAGAATAAAAATATGAATATAAATCAAAAGTGGGGAAAAATTAAAAAAAAAGAGCTTACCAACATCCTCCAAAAATGCCTCATTATGTTTTTAAAATTTTTCCCCAGGGTGTTCTTTAAATTTAGGGCCCAAAAAAAACTTTTTTTGGGTTTTTTCTTATATAACACCAAGCCTATTTAAAATTTTTGCGGCCCGGTATTAAATGAGAATCAGAATGACAAAGGGGCCCCCCCAAATTGACACAAAATGATTAAAATCGATGCAAAACTAATAAAAAAAAATTTTTAAGATTCAATTTAAACAAAATTTTCTTTTTTCCAGTTTTTTATTTAAAAAAAACCCAAAAAAAGTACCAGGACATCCATTTTAGGTAAAAATTTCTGGCTTTTCCCCGAACTACGAGGTCAAGGGGGAGCTGCAGGTTGCCAGCACAAAGATACAAGCAGTTCACCGCGTCCTTGAGATCGAATCACAAGTAATATATAAAAAAAAAAAAATTATTATATGAAGGAAGAACTTTTTTTATAAAACTTTTATACCAGCCACTGATCCTACTCACGATTATACATCACCCGTTGGTAAAAAAAGATGTTTTATATAAATAAATTTAAAATATAATATTATAAACTATTGTTTGTTTAGTCTTATTTTTTTTTCGTTAAAAAAAAAACCCATAAAATAATTAGAGTCAAGTGTTACAACAGAAATAATTTATAAGTTTTTATTTTTATTTTAAAAAGGGGGGGACTAAGGTCTCTAGTGGACTTTTTTTTTATAAGATGCGTATTGTAAGCTTTGAAAGGGGATGTAGTCTTTAAAAAAAAAAGTTTTGAACCACATACAAAAATATTGTTAACTTTAATTGGAAAAAAAATGTTTTACATTATTTTCTTAACAAAAAATTTTTTTAAATGCATGAAATATGGTTTTTTTTTTTTTTTTGTTTTTATGCAGCTTCTCTAAAAAAACGGTAAATAGTTCATATATATGTTATTTCTACTAGCCTTAAGATTTTTTTGGGGGTGTATCCCCCCGCACAACCCCCTCTGCTGAGTCTCAATTTGAGCAATGTCAACATTGCTTAGACCCAAAAAAACACTTCTCCGATGATGTCATCACGGCTGAAAAAGGTCAAAGCTAAGGATAACAAAATGGGGGGGAATGCTTGGCAATTTTTTAAAAATTATCCCATAGAAAGTAAAACCCCAAAGTAGACGGGGTTACGAGTTTTAGAAGAACACGAGTTTTAACCTGCAAAAAAAAAAAAAAAAAATGAAATGTGTTTTTTTTTTTTTTAGGTTTACAATATTTTAAAAGAACATTTCCTTTTTAATTTTTTTAAGACATTAGTTTGTTTATTCGTTAACTTCGTAAAATGCTAGTATTGTGTTTTTTTTTTTAGATTCATACGCTTTTTTTTTTTAAAATTTTTTTACTAGACAAGGTGTTGTCTCTTTTTCATTTGATAATCCAAAAAGGCATTGAATTTGCTCAAGAATACGTTAAAAACTATACGTAATAGATGACCTTATAAGTGGTAAAAGTGATTTAAGGCTAGAAACCCCCGGGTTTTTTAAAAAGCGTATCATGACCAAGGAATTTTAAAAAGGGGAAAAAGGGAAGCCCAATGCTATGGCCCATTCGATCAAAAATGCCCCGCCCAGTATGAAAATAACTGTCAGGGGGCCCCCCCGTTTTTGCGCAATAAAAAAAATTTCCCCGAAATTTTTTAAAGTGTTGCCTATTTAAAACTAAAAAACAGTGTGAGGTTAGCCAACACATTATAATTTTATGAGACCCGGGGGTAAATTTTTGGGGTTGATCAAACCCTTTTTATTTTAGTGATTAGTGTTTAATTTTGGGCTTTTAACTTCGTTTCACGAGGGTTTTTACTTTTCATCAATTGCCCCCCCTTTTTTTAAAAAATTTTAAAGGGGGTTTAAAACAGACTGAAACAAATTAATGACGTCAAAAAGGTTGGTCTTTTAAAAAAAATCAAAATGGCTGCCGTTCAGCAGCTGATTTTTTAAATCTACAATAATAATATCCTAAAATATGGGTTATGAAATTAGGTCATTTTTCAAACTTGTCAAAAATTGTTTGGTCAAAAGTAAGTGATTTTTTTTTTTTTTTTTCGTATTTTTATTGTGTAAAAAAACCTCGACGGTATTCAGAAGGTGAACAAAATATGATTTTAAACCTTATTGACTATTTCACAGAGGGGAGATGGCCAGGAATTAACCTGTTACCACTTACTTAAAATAACTGCAAATCTTATATACGTGCTATATTTGGTATTAACTGCAAATTGTTATATATGTATTATTTTCCCCGGTATTTCTTTCGGTTTCTATAAGGGCTTAACACTTTTTTAAAAATGAAATCTTTCAAAAAAGTTGTATTCTGATAATTACTTTTCAATTTGCCGACTAAAACACCCATTTTTTTTAAAAAAAAGGGGATTTGATTCTTTCATCATGAAAACAAAAAAAAAATCAACAAACTTGAGACAAGAATAACGTTAAGTCTAGATATTTTTGGACTGAGATAAAGCGAATCTTGAATCCGGCGATAACGCTGGTCCAATCAAAATTTTTTATTTAAGCTTAGCTTTACCTTAAAAATTAAAAATTTTTTTGGGTTTTAAAACGGATCATGATAAATTTTTAAAAATTTTTTTGAAAAAAATTTTTAAAAGTGCTCAAAAAAAGGGGTTTTTAATCCTTGCATCAATATTGCCTAATTTTAAAATTAAAAAGGGGAAAAGGGACTGAATTTATATAAATTAGCTACGAAAACCCCTTTTTTTTCCCAAATCATGACGCCCCTTGATGACTGTAAAAACCCGGGAAAAAGTTCTATATAATTTTGTGTTTATTGTTTGTTATATTTTTTTTTACGAGGGTTTGTATTTTTTCCATCAATTGCCTTACCTTTTTTAAAAAATTTAAAAAAAGGGCAAAAACAGACTGAAACAAATTAATGACGTAAAAAAAAGGGTTTTTTTTTTTTTAAAACAAAATGGCTGCCGTTCACCCTGTTTTTTTTAAAACTCAATAATAATATCCTAAAATAGGGGGTTTTGAAATTATGTCTTTTTTTAAACTTGTAAAAAAAAAATTGTTTTGTAAAAAATAACTTTGGGGTTTCTTTTTTTATTTTCGTTTTTTTATTGTGTAAAAAACCTCGACGGTATTCAGAGGGGGAACAAAATATGATTTTAAACCTTTTAAAATATTTCCCCAAAAGGGAGAGAGATGCAGGAATTAACCTTTTAAAACCCCTTTCTGCAGTTTTAGAGGTGGGTAGATTTGTTTTTTGGGGTTTTTTATTGGTATACATATTAAAATGTAATTTATGACTATATTTCTTTGCATGCTGTAGGGGTAGCTGATCCCCCCGGGATTTGGGAAAATTTTTACCCCCGTTAAAAGATAAGTTCGCATGGGATCAGAAACAATGGGGGTTATAAAGCACCCCCAAAAAACCCCGCAATTTAATGCTCTCGTGGACGCCCCCCTTTTTAAGATTCATAAGCACATCATTAGAAATAAATTTTCGCAATGTTTGCTGCAGGTATTTGAAATTAACTTCATTTTATTAAAAAAATTTTAAAAAAATTTTTTTTTTTTTTTTTCGGGGGGAAAATGTTGCATTAGTTTCCTCGGAACAAATTTGCATAATCTTGATAGTGTGGTTTTTCCCCCAAAAACGTCCCTATGTAGAGGTTTAAAAAACACTGCAGTTTAAATGGCGAAAAGATTCTATATCCAACAGAACATTTTAATAAAAAGGCCCTATGTCATTAAAAAAAAAAGTTCTTTTTTTTAAAGGGCATAACCCTGGAAAAACCCCCCCGTTTTTTTAAAAAAACCCGTTTTTTTGGGGCGAAAAGTTGATATAAAGGTTTGTAAAAAAATTTATTAAAATTATAAAAAAAATGTAAAAATACATTTTTTTATAATAGCAAAGGAGCGTTTAGAAATAGTTGGCAAGATGGCTAAATTTAAAAAATGCCCCGAAAAAAAATTCAGAAGGCGTCAGATATAGTTTTTTTCATGCTGGATCATTTATTAGAGAATATTTCAAACTCAATTTGGGTTTCTAAGCAACTACTTCTAAGATGGTTAACAAGATAGAAATATCAAGTATCCTGATACAGCCATGAAAATAGATTTTTTGGAATATAGCAAAAGTCTTTACCAGAAAAAAATATGTGTAAAAGTAATTTTAATTTTTTTGGGGAAAAATTACTAAAAAAATATGCTTTTGCTTCTTTAGATTTTTACGAACTAGCATTACAATATGGCCCCCCCAGTACTGAGGCTTCCACATTATCATTGCCGTTTAATCCCATAGAAATGGTAGGGGCGGGAAAGGGGGGACTATGATTCAAGAATATGTTCAGTCAATCCAGTTACTGCCAAGGGGTTTTTAAAATTTTTGGAATGAAGCCCCTTTTAAAAAAATAATGTTTTTAAATTAACCATATTGCTTTTCCTTTAATGTTTTTTTTTTTTCCCATAGGAAACCCCCCGACAAAAAAGGACCCATTAATGCCGCCATACGGGAAAAATCTTATTCAATCAGCCGGGGGGAAAAAGATCGCTTTTTTTGGGCTTTTCCCCGATTTTTTTCCGTTATTATAAATGTAAACGACTCAGATTCATCAAAATTTAGTAGCGATGATAAAAATTTTTCCCCAAAATTTTTACATCATTTATTCTTGATTTTTTTTTTCATTTTTTGTTTTATTGGGATTTTTTTGGGGAATAAATTCTTTTTTTTTATCTTTTTTTTCCCATAATTTTTTTATTATTTATTGCTTTGTAAATAAGCCAAACGTATGGTTTTGTAGTTGTTTTGTATTTATAAAAAAAACCAAACACATATTAAATTTTATACGATATTTTAGGGGAAAAAACGAAAAATTGAGAAAAGGAAATACATTTTTGTAAAAAAAGATGTATAAAACCACTTTGAACGCGTTTAATTTTTTTTTGGGTATTTTTGGTTTTCTCCTAAAGGGGCTTCATGAGCCTAATTGCACTATTTTATAAAAACCTGACTTTGTTAAGTCGACTTAAAAATAAAGCCAAGCTTGACTTTTGTTCGGATTCAACTTAGTTAAACCTTTTTTGATAATGCTGGCACCACCGCATATTATAAGTTACGGCTATGGTATTTTCTGCTTCTTTAGTGTTCAAAAATACAAAATTAAACCTTATATAATACTCCTATAAATAATTTGATTAAAGAAATAAAAAAAAAAAGAAACTAACAAATAAAATTCCAAAAAAAAAGAGAACATGCGAAAGGGAAAAAAAATTTTTTTCTTTGCAAGGTATAAGATAGCACGGGACAAGAATATTATAAAAAAAAAACCCAAATTTTTAGGGCCGTCTTTTTTTGCCCGAAAAAAAGGGAAAAAGTTTAAAATAACCGCAAATCGTTATATACGTGCTATATTCCCGGTATTAACTGCAAATTTTTTTTTTTATTTTATTCCAGGTATTTTTTTTTGGTTTCTATAATGCTTAACACCGTTCGCTTTAAAAAAAGAAATCTTTCTAAAAAAAATTTTATTCTGATAATTACTTGTTCCATTTTGCCAAAAAAAAAAAAACCCCTTTTTTTTAAAAAAAAACGGGGGTTTCGATGGTCTTTCATCATGGGAAAAACAAAAAAAAAAAAAAAAAATTTAGACAAGAATAACGTTAAGTGTAGATATTTTTAGGCTGAGATAAAGCGAATCTTGAATCCACCGATAACGCTGGTCTAATCGAATTTTTTTTTTTCTTAGCTTTTTTTTTTAAACAAATTAAAAATTTTATTGGTGCAAAGGGGGATGATGAATTAAAAATTTTATTGAAAACAATTTTTGAACGTGCCTAAATAGCGCTTTGAAAAAGTACTTGCATCAATATTGCCCCTTTAATTAAAATGTGACAGCATTAAATTTAAGGGGAAAATTTTTTACGAAAACCCCCCTTTCCCAAAATTTCCCCCTGAGTCGTTGATGACGGGTACAAACCTTCGTGAAAAACCGGTGAAACGAAGTATACTTATAATATCGTAACAAAAAAGACTAGAGGTTTAGGGGGTTTTTTCTTGCAAATTCAAGGGTAACATACCCGTCTTTTTTTAACCTTTTTGGTAAGTATTTTTTTTTTTTAAAAAATTTTTTGCTTCTTATAAGACGTAACGTTAGGTAACCCGAATAAATAATAATATATCAATTATGAATAATAGAAAATGAAATATTGGTGAGAAAACTAAGGCAATCTTAACTATTTTTTTGAGATTTCCCCAAAGTTTGTGTATTTTTGGATTAATAAAAAAAATAAGGTTTTTTTATTTAGGTAATTTTTTTTTTATTTAATAATTTAGTACACTCCCCTTTTTAAAAAGGGGGAAAATTATTAATGGGCAGACCAGGCAAATTTTTTAAAAAATACAGGTCCCCCCAATTAAATGAAAAAAGGGAAAAAAAAATTTGGACGGGGTTTTTGGGGGGGGAAAAATCTAAAAAAACAATTTTTTTTTTTTCCCTCAAAATTGAAAAAAAAAACCCTTTTTTAAACCCCCTTTTTTTTCCAAAATTTTTTTTTTTAAAATTTGGGACAAAAATTTCACAAACACCCCTTTTAAAAAATTTTTTTTTTTATTTTACACCTTTTTTACACTTTTATTTTTTTTAAAAAAAAAATGGCTGCTGCCTTTGAACTTAAAAATTCGCAATTTAATGGAAAAAAGATGTAAAATAAATAAAAATACAAGGTTTTAAAAGGGGGGTTTTTAAAAAATCGTGTGCCACTTTAGTGTAAAAACCCCAAAATTGTGTACAAAAAAAAGGGAGAATATAGTGAAAATGAGGTTAGTTTAATTTTCAACTTTGATGATTTAAGATCTCGGGGAAAAAAAAAAAATTTGCCAAAAAAATATTTTTTTAGATTTTTAAAAACCCCCCCCCCCAAAAA
>JAHBCN010027345.1:0-10174 GCA_019359885.1 Listronotus oregonensis | reverse complement strand
TTTGTGTAAAACTATACAGTCGAATTTGATAACTGAACCACACCGATATAAAAATGAGTTATCGGGTTATTAAAAAAAAACACAAAAAATGCATTAATTGTTTTTTCAATTGGGAACGTTAAAATTTATGATATTATAAAACATTTAGATACACAAATTGTAATAAAAATAAACATATTTACTATATACTAATTTTTAAGAGAAAAAAAATTTGGTTTTTTTGGGACTGACAAAAAAAATAATTTATTTTTTATTTTTAAAAAAAAATTTTTAATGCTGTTAAAAATAAAGATCCGTTTGTGCTCATTCGTTTAAAAACGAATTTGCCACCGACTAATTTAAAGGCTGTTGTTGCATGCGTTTCAAAATCATCATCTGTCATTTTTTTACGTCGTTTAAATTATTGGGCTGTTCAATTTGGCGTAGATTTGTTAAGATTTAATTTTCATCTGTGGGAACTCTCAAGTTACAAATCATCATCCATGGATAAAATCAAAAAACGTAACACCTTCGGCTTTTAAACCATTATTAGCTTATATTTTTTAGAAAAGGCCTTTCTTCGCATTGTTTTCCTTTAAATATTCATTTAGGAAAATCAAAAGAATGTCATTCCCCTTTTTTCCATTCAAAAATTACTAAAGCCGACAGTTAAAAATGGTGACTTGACATCAATATTCCATGCATTGAATTTTATTGAAAACCATCAAAGTTATGTTGATTTTTTCAAACATTTTAAAGACTTTAAAACCTTCGCCAATCATGACTTTTTAATTTTATATGACCTGTTTTAAAAAAAACGCAAGTTAAAGTTTTGGAAATTTTTATTATCAATGTTGCCAAATTTTTTGTTCGATTTATGGGGATTTAAAAGTAATGAAGTTCAGTTATCAAGAAAGTTTTCAAAAATTTCACTTGATGCTATTGCCAACTAATTTGATTTAAGTTATCAAAGATTCGGGGTATGGAACTTATTATTAAAGTTCGATGATTTTCCTTTTTTATGAAAATATTAGCCTACTTTTGAAAAAGGGCATGATTAACATAGAACAACTGTTGTATCTGACTAAAAGAAGTGAAATGTAAATTAACATGTCCCTATTTGGGGTAATTAAACTTAGAATAAATTTTCAACAATAAAATCGTATTAAAAATATGTGCAAAGGGCCCCCTAAAAAGTAGCAATTATATTTTTAAAAAATTAAACAATATGTAACAAAAAAAACCCGTGCTGCCCCCAATTTTTTGATACCAATTTTTCCGCAGCAATATTAAAAAGTTATTCAAACAGTTACATTCCGCTGTTGATATCAGGATAAATGGGTATTTTATTAATAATTTTTATATTATTAATAAAATATTATAATATTTTATTAATAATTCATATTTTTTTAGTCTTGATAAATTAAGAATCAAGTTTAAATTTTGTTATAAAATTGTTTTGTTGAATTATTTATTTGATTAATTTTGTCAACAAAAAAAAATTTAATAATATGACACGGATAAACCCGATAAAAAAATCATAGATTTTGCGCCCCAAAACCCTTGGGGGCGACCATTTCCCACCGCCTAAATACGGCCCTGGCCCAGTAATCAATAATTTTGATCATTTAAAAGAGTGTACTAAATTATTAAATGAAATAAAATTTGTAAACCTTATTTCTTTAATAATCCACAGAAATACACAAACATTGGGGAAATCATCTAAAAGATAGTTAAGATTGCCTTACTTTTCCATTAATTTTCCTTGAAATTTTCATTTTTCTATTATTCATAATTGATATATTATTTTTTTTATTCGGTTACCTAACGTTACGTCTTATAAAGAAGCACCTAATTTAAATATAAAATATACTTACCTAAAGTTAAAAAGGGTATTTCCCCTTTTGGATTTGCAAGACAAAACCATAAAACCCTTTAGTCATTTTGTTACGATATTATAAGTAAAAAAAGAATAAAACAAAATTATAGTCACAATTTAATAAACACTAATCACTAAAATAAGGTTTTGATCAATCCAAAAACGATACTCCGGTTCATAACATTATAATGTGTTGCCAAAATACACACTGATTTATAAAAAGTAGGCAACACATTAAATTATTTCGTGGAATTTTGTTATTGCGCAGAATCGGCGGGGCCAACTCTGACAATTTTCATCCCGAGCTGGACATTTTTTGATCGAATGGGCCAAGCATTGGGCTTCCATAAACCTTTAAACTTCCTTGGGCTTCGGATGCCCAACTGTTGCCAAGGGTTTGGCTTGGCACCTTGGCATCCGATACATCTGTCATAAGCGAGTGTTTTCTTGGGGTGCCTACAGCAGGTTGGCACCCAAACCTATTCTTGGGAAATATTTAATTTTCCCATCAACACAAAATCAAGTCAGAACAGCCTAACTTCAATTTTGATGTCTTTTCCCATTTTATTAGTGGAAATTTTATTTAAATTGCCTATTAAAATACAGGGGTTTTCGTTCAAATGAAGGTAATAATGAACGCATTCACAATACGAAATAGTTGGGAACCGCTCCATCAAACGTCGAATCGCACCAATAGAATATTCTTGAACTGTCACGTTCTTGACATTTTCGGAGTGATTTAGAATCTGTTTCGTATGCGTTCAATAATAAAATTGTCATGAAAAATGGCTGTTAGTATTCATTATTAAATATAACAAACTGGGTATAAAAATAAAGGATTTTTTATAAGGATTGATTTCGAAAAAAGAACAAAAAGTCTAATTATCAATACAATAGAAACAGCAGCGGTTGCGCGTTTTTCTTGTTTTTACTTGTTTGTACGATTATTTAAGGCGTGTAAATTCGAGTACTTGGTTGATTTTTTACTTCAAGTACTTTCTTTACTTAAAGTACTTTTTTTACTTGAAGTACTTTTTTTTACTTCAAGTACATTGTAATACTTCAATTATGTACTTAAATAAATACTTCAAGTAATTTACTGGCTCAAATCAAGTAAAAATCCAAGTATCTTCATAAAAACTAATACAAGTACAAGTACCTCCTAATAAAAAGTACTTGAAGTACAATACTTGAAGTACAAAAAGTACTTCAAGTAAAATTTTACTTGAAGTACTTCAAGTTTTGACAGCTCTGGATTGTCTTAGTAGCAAAAGTTGTAACGTTTCACGTTTTTGTATCAACTAAATTCAATATACCACATCTTAATAAGTTTCACTCAAAAAATTACGCTCAGGCTAAGATGAGTGGGTTTAAGTATGTGGGGCTCAATTTCGCAAGGGGCCCGTTGTTAGTGTTATTTAGTGGAATTTACTGAATAGCCAGAATAAAAGAAAGTTTAATTAGTACTTTAGATTTGTTTTATTTACTGAGAAGAATAAAAATGTGATTAGTCATGAATATATATTTGACAAACTACAAACTAATTGACAGAACATGGAAGTGGTTAAAGTTACGGCCAACGTACTTATACATCCTAACACTCCTCCTCAATTTACAAATTTTAAATAAAATTGTACATTGCTAAACCAGTTGTTTTTTTTTATGTTTACATATAACATTAGACAACAACTTACATTTGAACTTTCAGCATTTTTATAAATGAACTAATAGTATTGAATTTTTCTTTACATAAAGGTTTTGTTAGAATATCAGCAATATTATTTTCAGTGTTAACATATTCTACATCTAAAACCTTTTTTGACAACAAATCTTTAATGAAATGTTCTTTAATGTCAATATGTTTCCCGCGTTTCGAATTTTCGTAACTCTTTGTCATCGAAATCGCACTTATATTGTCCATTTTTAACGTTACACTGTCAATATCACAAAATTCCGAAATTACACCTTTTAAGTTAACTAATTCTTGTGCTGAAGTTGAACCCGCCACATATTCTGCCTCGGCAGTAGACAACGCAACACATGTTTGTTTCTTGGAAAACCAGCTGATTGGATTCCCAGCATAGAGTATTATAGAGCCACTAGTACTCTTCCTATCAGTTTTATCACCAGCCCAATCTGCATCAGAAAATGCTACTAGTTCTTTGTTTCCTTTGGTGTATATTAACCCAATATCTATAGTATTTTTTAAATACCTCAAAATTCTTTTGCCTGCAGTCCACAAAGCTTTGGTTGGTTTGTCTAAAAATCGACTAAGATAGGACACTGCATACAAAATATCTGGTCTGGTAGTGCATGCTAAATACATCAGTGATCCAATCAACTTTCTATATGGAACATCAATAATTTGGTCAGATATTTCGACTTGAAATCCTGTTGTCATTGGTGTAGACACTTTTACAATCTGTCATTCCAAAATCTGTTAAAATTTTCTTAATATACTTTTTCTGAGTGATACTTATGTTTTCAGAAGTTCTCGATATCTCCATCCCAATAAATTTCTTAATTTCACCCAAGTCTTTGGCATTTAGTTTGTGTATTAAACTTTTTATCACATTTTCTACTTTATCTTTGTCACCTGTGATGATTAAGTCATCAACGAAAACTATAAGCCATACATCTTTTTGCTTATAAAGACAAAAATCATACTGAGACCTTTCAAAACTTAGATCCTTCATTATTTCATTGAATCTATTATTCCAACATTTTGGACTCTCTTTGAGCTTTAAAACTTTGTTTTTATTTTCACTCAAACCATCTGGTTTTTTTAATGTATACTTCAGATTCAAGTTTTCCATTTAGGAAAGCACTTGGAATATCCAATTGACGTACACCCCAATTCTGTTGTAAAGCATGTACTAGGAATGCCCTAATTGTAGACAATCTAGCAACAGGTGCATACATAGGAGTAAAGTCATTTTCGTCATGAATCTGAAAACCCTTGGCGACTAATCGAGCCTTCTTAGTACCATCTTCTTTGGTTCGAAACACCCATCTCGTATCTATTGCTGATTTATTTTCTGGCAAATCACATAATGTCCAAGTTTCTAGATTTTCAAGAGACTTCAGTTCATTAGAAATAGCCTCTTGCCATTCGCAGCTTTTCTGAGCTTCTAAAAATGTTTGAGGATCTTCCTGTGATTCTGTTACACTCAAATATGCAGAATAAATTTCATAATTTTTAAGATATTGAGGTTTATGTACTGCTCTTCCAGTTCTTGTGACGACAGGTTCTGCATCTATTGTCTCCTCCTCACTTTCATTCTGTATATCTTCCAGATCACTGTTTTCTTCATTTCGAACAGAACTATACTCGGAGATATCATTATTTTGTTTCTCATCTTCCTGATTTTCTATAGGCCATACCACTATTTTATCTTCTTTTATCTCATTCTTTTCTTCTTTGATATCCTGCTCTATCTTTCTTGTTTCAAAGAATATAACATCTCTGCTGAAAATTATTTTCTTAGTTTTAGGATCAATTAGCCTATATCCTTTGGTATTTTCTCCATATCCCATAAAAAGTAACTTCGAGATTTTGGGTCCCATTTCTTTTCTTAACTCATCTGGCACATGCACCATAGCTTCACAACCAAAAATTTTTAAGTGTGATAAATTTGGTTTTTGTCCATACCAAATTTCATAGGGAGTTTTACCTTCTACTGCTTTAGTTGGAGATCTATTTATAAGATAAACTGCAGTATTTACAGCTTCTCCCCAAAATTCTTTAGGTAAACATGCATCAGACAACATACTACGGCTTTTTCACAAATCGTTCTATTTGCCCTTTCACTAACCCCATTTTGTTGTGGAGTATATCTTATAGTTGTTTGATGTATAATACCAGAGTCATTAAGCAAGTTTTTAAACTTTTTGTTTACATATTCTGTACCATTATCAGTTCTGAGAATTTTAATTTTTCTGTCAGTCTGATTCTCAACAAGCTTTTTAAATTCTTGAAAACCTCAACTACTTGGCTCTTTTCTGATAGAAAATATGTAAACATATATCTCAAAATCATCAATAAGGGTAAAAATGTACTTAAAGTTTCCTATTGAAGCTGTTTCCATTGGTCCACACAGATCACTGTGTACCAATTCTAAAATATTATTTGTCTTTCTCATGCTACAATAGAATGGCTTTCTATTTTGCTTACCCTCTATACAAGAGACACAAGGCTCAGATGATCCACTAACTTTATCCAAACCACTAGACAAATTTGATAGCAGCTGCATCGCTTTTCTATTTAAATGTCCAAGTCTTCTGTGCCACAAATCACTTGACTGTTCACTTAAGCATGCATACACTTTTGGATCCTTGATTTTGCCTTCGTTTTTATAGGTATTGGTACATAATTGATAAATACCATTTTGTTCAAACCCTGTCGCTACAACTTGGTTCGACATATCAGTTATTTTGACTCCAGTTTTATCAAAACTAACCTTGTGACCTTTTTGAACAATTTTACTTATCGATAGCAAATTTACTGCTGCGTTAGGAGCATACATAACATCATTTGCAGGAATAACCTTATTTTTACCATTTACCCTCACATTAATGTCCACTGTCCCTTTAGAAACAATATCCAGATCACTATTATTAGCCGTCTTTATTTTAGCACTGTTTTTGGCACAATTTACTAACCAGTCTTTGTTTTTGCTTAAATGTACAGAAGCACAAGAGTCTAAAAACCATGCATCACTATTAATTACTTGTGAAGATAAACATGCAAGGAATGCTGAGTTATTACTTTTATTTTTATCACCTTGACTATCTTTGGACTTGCCTGCTTTACATTGGGACTTAAAATGGCCAACTTTGCCACAACCATAGCATTTTACAGTACATTTATTTAGCTTTTTACCTGGAACTCTTCTGGAGTACATTGCTGTATTCGAGGCTCCTGACTTCGGGTCAGAACTTAAACTAACATCTTGCAATAACTTCACCTTGATCGAATCTCCAGTAATTGCTGTTCCACTACTCTCTAGACCCATAATCATAGGTTTGTAGTCATCTGGCAACCCTGCCAATAAAAGAGTACCAATCCATTCATCGTCCACTTTAAAATTCATGGCATTTAACTTATGAGACGTTGATATAATGGTGTCACAATATTCTTCTACTGAATTACAGTCATCTAATTTGGTAGTCACTAAAGCTCTCAAAATCCCAACCTTTCTTGTGAGTCCCGAATCTTCAAATGCTTTTTCCAAATTTTGCCATGCGTCTTTGGCTTTTGTGGCAGACTTTAAATGTGAATAATTCAACTTATCTACAGATAAAATTATCTTAGACAATGCCTTTTTGTCTTTCTTCTCATCCATTTCAGTACCTTCAACAACAGCCCACAAATCATCTAGCTCTAAAAGTGCCTTCATAGCGAACTTCCACTCGCTATAATTGTCACGACCAATTAGTTTATCAACCGATATAAATGATGAACTGCCCGCCATTTCCGTTTGCGTGTTAGCACAAAACGACAAATTGAAAACTTTCTTTTTGGCAATTTACACTCTGGCTTTTTTTATTTCTGGGCCCATAACCTGTTAGTGTTATTTAGTGGAATTTACTGAATAGCCAGAATAAAAGAAAGTTTAATTAGTACTTTAGATTTGTTTTATTTACTGAGAAGAATAAAAATGTGATTAGTCATGAATACATATTTGACAAACTACAAACTAATTGACAGAACATGGAAGTGGTTAAAGTTACGGCCAACGTACTTATACATCCTAACACCCGTAGCATTTGCTACTCTTGCTCAGCTGATTTCGTGGATCCTATTAACCTCATATTTTTTTCCTCATAAACACTTTAAAGGAAAGTTACCTATCCATAAAAATCGAATACATAAGTTAACTTACCTCGATAGATTCATCATCAGTGAACATGGGATCGGCCATTTTGTTAAAGATGTTAAACTGCGGTTTATCTATAACTACTGTAGAATTAGCCGCATTGGCTACTGACGGCTTTATAACCATTGTACTATTCAAAGGTGGATCTTGCACTTTTTTATTTGCATTTGTGGTTTTTGACGAGGAGGCTACGGAGGTTGAGTCTAATTGTTGTTGAGGAAATGCTAGTAAAGAACCTAGAAATGTAAATAATAAAAAAATAAATATTGCATTAAATGTGAGAATCATGGAACTTATTATTATTTCACGATTTCAATGGGCGATAGTGAAGCTCAAAACAAGTCAAAAGGTTCATATAACATATGTGTCAAAACTTGACAGATTTTTGTTTGAACAATATCAAAGTTGCAAACTTTCGAAGCAATTATCTCTGAAACGCTGAACAATTTGCAACATTCGTCTTAGTCGCTCATCGGTAGATTCATTTACTAATAAAATAAACTAAGTTTTAAATGTTTCTACAAATAAAAAAAAATAGTTATGTTTCCCCCAGTTAAAAACTTAAAAAACAATAGGCAACTGCGCTACCCGTAGAGTGGAGTCTGTCAAGTCTGTCATTTATTTCCATAGTTTATTGTGCGTATTAGTCGTGGTATTTTTGTTTATATTATGTTATGTTATGTTTATGTTATTTTATTTCAGTTACAGACAGCTCTACTAATTTAGCGAAAGTCTCCACCAATTTTCTTATTTTTTTATTAAACATATTAAAAACAAATTTCTTCATGTATAAATGTAAGTTTGGGTTTTGAAGCTATTACAATTATTTCTAGGTAAGAAAGTTGAAGAGGAAAAAAAGGAAGTTGAACCAAGAGTAATTAATACCAGATCTAGAAAAGCCAAAGAAAAAGAAATAAAAGACCTTGAAGAAGCCACTTGTGAGGTGGCAATACCTGGTATGAAATGTTTATTTTATAAATGTACAAATATTCCAGTAACTGAAGACCTGAAAGTAGCCAAAGCTGTAAATAAATCTGTACAGTTTTCCCTTGTGGCGCAATTCTTAGGTCTTTGGAGATGTGTTCGTCGAAAACATCTCCGAAGACCTAAGAATTGCGGGAAAACTGTACAGATTTATTTACAGCTTTGGCTACTTTCAGGTCTTCAGTTACTGGAATATTTGTACATTTATAAAATAAACATTTCATACCAGGTATTGCCACCTCACAAGTCGATTCTTGAAGATCTTTTGTTCCTTTTTCTCTGGCTCTTCTAGATCGGGTTTGAATTACTTCAACTTTCTTTCTTTCCTGTTCGACTTTCTTACCTAGAAATAATTGTAATAGCTTCAAAACCCAAACTTACATTTATACGTATTAAAAACAAATTTCTTCATGTATAAATGTAAGTTTGGGTTTTGAAGCTATTACAATTATTTCTAGGTAAGAAAGTCGAAAAGGTTGAAGCCAAAGTAATTGAGACCCGCTCTAGAAGAGCCAAAGAAAAAGAAACAAAAGATCTTGAAGAAGCCACTTGTGAGGTGGCAATACCTGGTATGAAATGTTTATTTTATAAATGTACAAATATTCCAGTAACTGAAGACCTGAAAGTAGCCAAAGCTGTAAATAAATCTGTACAGTTTTCCCTTGTGGCGCAATTCTTAGGTCTTTGGAGATGTTTTCGTCGAAAACATCTCGGAAGACCTAAGAATTGCGGGAAAACTGTACAGATTTATTTACAGCTTTGGCTACTTTCAGGTCTTCAGTTACTAGAATATTTGTACATTTATAAAATAAACATTTCATACCAGGTATTGCCACCTCACAAGTCGATTCTTGAAGATCTTTTGTTCCTTTTTCTCTGGCTCTTCTAGATCGGGTTTGAATTACTTCAACTTTCTTTCTTTCCTGTTCGACTTTCTTACCTAGAAATAATTGTAATAGCTTCAAAACCCAAACTTACATTTATACGTATTAAAAACAAATTTCTTCATGTATAAATGTAAGTTTGGGTTTTGAAGCTATTACAATTATTTCTAGGTAAGAAAGTCGAAGATGAAAAAAAGAAAGTTGAAGTAATTCAAACCCGATCTAGAAGAGCCAGAGAAAAAGGAACAAAAGATCTTCAAGAAGCGACTTGTGAGGTGGCAATACCTGGTATGAATTGTTTATTTTATAAATGTACAAATATTCCAGTAACTGAAGACCTGAAAGTAGCCAAAGCTGTAAATAAAGCTGTACAGTTTTCCCTTGTGGCGCAATTCTTAGGCCTTTGGAGACGTTTTCGTCGAAAACATCTCCGAAGACCTAAGAATTGCGGAAAAACTGTACAGATTTATTTACAGCTTTGGCTACTTTCAGGTCTTCAGTTACTGGAATATTTGTACATTTATAAAATAAACATTTCATACCAGGTATTGCCACCTCAAAGTGATTCT
>JAHBCN010027344.1:0-10175 GCA_019359885.1 Listronotus oregonensis | reverse complement strand
AAAAACCCCAAAAAAACCCAAAATCAAAAATATTAATCTACGTTTCGGTGGCAAATCGGTCACCGTTGTCAAGATAAAACTAAAAGAAAAAAATAAACTAAATTTAAAAAAAAATTGCTCCAAAAACTTAGAAAATTCTGATAGCCTTTTATAACGTTTTGTCATAAATGACGCTAGATTATTTAAGTGGTATATTTATAGTTTTCAAAAAGACAAAAAAGGTGGTATGGTGTGTTAATTGATTTTAAGTTTACCTGAATTTACTTTAGCATTAAGCATAGGTAACCATGTATTATTTAAAACAGATATTAATGCTACACATTTATCTTTAAAATAAATGCACTTTCCTTTATTTAACCTTTTTTTAAACAAGTTTCCTTTGCTAAAATGCTAGAGGCATTCCAGTTTATTATGTGGTTATTATCAAATGCATCAATCAATTTGATTTGTGGAATTCTGTATTTCTTATGTATGTTCTATGTTCTTTTATGCGTTTGGCTAATGGTCTAGAAGTTTCATCTCTATAAATTTTTAAAACAAAAAATTTTTGTGTTTTCGTTTATATTGTATGGTTTTGTTTTTGTTTCTTGAGATATAATATTGTTTTGTGTTTTAAAGCTAGAACGAATATTAAATATATTACCTATTTTTTGAATTTTATTTAATAAGCCAGGAATATATGGTAAAAATAAATTTGTAAGAGGTCTATTTTGATTTTGTCTTAAATTTGGTTGTTCAAATTTTAGAAGGCGTTTGTTAATGAAATCAAGAGAATAATTATTTTGAACTAAAATATCTTTTAATTTTTTTTTTCCTTTTCTTTGTTTTAATCAGAACAAATTATTTTAATTCTATCAAAAAGACATTTTACAACTCCTTTTTCTACAATTATTGGGTGATAAGAGTTAAAATTTAAGTATGTGTTTGTATGTGTAGGTTTTCTGTAAATTTTAGTTTTAAAATTATTTACATGTTTTCTTATTAAAATATTAAAAAAAGGAAGTTGTGAGTTTTGTTTTTTTTTTCTAAAGTGAAACGAATAGTGGGTTCTTGTGTATTAATGCGAGTTAAAAATTATTTAGAAAATTTTCGTCATGTTGATAAATAAAAAAAATGTCATCCATATATCTCCATCAAACTAAAGGCTTATAATAATAATTTTAAACTGGCAGACGATCTGCAAGTTCATAGGGATCAATAGGGCTGAGTAGGCTTAGTTCGTTGTAGCCCGAGACCTGGACCGAAGAGGTCCCATTTTCTAAAAAGTAGAAAGGCAAATATCCCAAAGAAAACAAACTGAAGCTGTCTTTTGTTCTTTTCCACTTTGTTTGCCCCTTCATACTTAAAGTGTCCCGGCTGGGAAACCTTCTGTCTGTAGAATTGTTTCTTTCAGACAATCACTGTACGTAATACTTAAGCTTTAAACCTTTGTAGATTATCTTAAAACAAAAACAGGTTTTATATTTAACAACTTTTAAAATAATAATAATTTATCAAGGCCGGGGGGAGCGTGGTGGGGTGTCCGTCGACTCCCCCTGGGTTTTTAAAAATTACCTACAATAAAACAATTCCTATCTCAATCCTTAAATTTTACAATATCGTCTAGAAATTTAAATTAGTTTGGCTACACAGGTCCACAAAAAAAGTGGTGTGTGTTGGGTGTCGGATTAAGCTCTTCCAACGTATTTTCTTTCCGCTGAACACGAATCTAAAGTCAAAATTGGAGGTGAAACAGCAAAAATGTGAGAAAACACCAAAAGACTGACACCAGTGCTTCATATCATATAACAATGTACGCAGATGATTCAACGGTTGTTGTCGTGTCTGATGACTTAATAGATCTTAGCACTAACATAATAAAGGTACAACACGATTTTGAAGTATGGTGTAGGAAAAATAAATTAATCCTTAATACTAATAAGACTGTGATTAATTGTTAAATTAAATATCTGCAGCCGTTTGAAGTAATCGGAATGTTGTTAAAAGATACCAACAGAATTGTTAGATTTTTTACTACTTGGTGGGTCCAGTGTAGTACGCTATACTATTTATTTCGGCTATGTTAATAATTTTAAAATTACCAAAATCGAATGGTTAAAATTCTTTTTCGCCCCGTATCTTCGAAACAAAGCGCCCTATTAAAAATCATCAAGGGACAAAATATCCTTAGAATAGTCCAAGAAATAGCCCCTTAAGTTTTTGCCGCATGTTTAATAAACACCTGTATATATAAATGCATTACGTTTGTTAACAATAATAGGCATTTATTTCGAAATTTAAATTCAAATAATAGTACAAGAATGAAAGATTTGCTTCTTATCCCTAAACATAAGACTTCTTTCTTTGAGCGATCTCTCATCTATAATTGTACAAAACTGTAAGTAAAACAATCTGGCTTCGGATCTTCGGGTCCTCCGGGGTGTTAAAAGGAATAAAGAGGTTTCTCATTAAGTGTGCTTTTTATTCCGTAAAAAAGTTTCTTGTAAACCAAAGACCATAAGATTGATGATTACTTAACTATGTCGTGGATTTTGTGTAGGCGACTGAATTTGACTTTGTGTGTTTTATTTAGTGTTCAGCAATTTTATGTAGAGTATAGCTATAGTTATATGTTTTTATCCCTATTTTATTATTTATTAGGCTTAAATTTGTATGCTTTATGGTATATTTATTTGTAATTAATTTTTTGTTTTTAAGTTTGACTTGGTATTTTTTTTGTTCTATACAGCAATCGTTAAGTATTTATTTGAATATGTAAAGATATTTTTGTCTTACCCATGAACTACACTGTACCATAAAGAAAATAAAATCCATCTTATTTTATTCTATTCTATTCTATTCTAGTCATAAAAAAGCTGGAAAAAATAATCGGACTGGTACGACACGTCTTTTCAATGCTCAAGTACCTCCGCGGACTGACAAAAATCAAAATAAATCGATCCAACTCTAATACCACTCTGAAATTTTTAGACGATCGTCCTAGAGTCATAATAAAGCTATATAAAACTTTTGGACTGGTACTACACCTAAAACCATTCCTTGTCAACACTCAAGTACCTCTGCGGGCTGCAAAAATTTTAATCGATCCAATTCTCATACTGGTCTGAAATTTTTAGACGATCTTCCATATAAAAATAATTGGACCGGAACTACCCTTGGAACCATCCCTTGTCCACACTCAAGTACCTCCACGGACTGAAAAAAAATCAAAATAAATCGATCCAACTCTCATACCGGTCTGAAATTTTTAGACGATCGTCCTAGAGTCTAGCATATAAAATAATTGACTAGTACTACCTTAGAAACCCTTCTAACACTTAAGTACCTCCGCGGTTAAAAGAAATTAAAGAATTGATCCAATCATACCGACTGGAAAAATAAATGAATCGATCCAATCTTTCATGCCGTAAATTTTTAGACATTAAAAAATTTGGGTAATACCTTAGACACCCTTCTTAACACTTAAGTACCTCCGCGGACTAAAAGAAATTCAAAATGAATCGATCCAACTTTCATACCGGTCTGAAATTTTTAGACGATCGTCCTTGAGTCATAATGAAGCTATATAAAACTTTTGGACTGGTACTACACCTGAAACCATTCCTTGTCAACACTCAAGTACCTCCGCGGGCTGCAAAATTTTAAATAAATCGATCCAATTCTCATACTGGTCTGAAATTTTTAGACGATCTTCCTAAAGTCACAAAGAAACCATATAAAAATAATTGGACCGGAACTACCCTTGGAACCATCCCTTGTCAACACTCAAGTACCTCCACGGACTGAAAAAAATTCAAAATAAATCGATCCAACTCTCATACCGGTCTGAAATTTTTAGACGATCGTCCTAGAGTCATAAAGAAACTATATAAAAATAATTTGAGCGGTAATATCCTCAGAACCACCCCTTCTTAACACTTAAGTACCTCCGCGGACTGAAAGAAACTCAAAATGAATCGATCCAACTTTCTTACCGGACTGGAAAAATTCAAAATGAATCGATCCAACTTTCATACCGGTCTGAAATTTTTAGACGATCGTCCTAGAGTCATAAAGAAACCATATTAAAATAATTGGTCGGTACAACCCTTGGAACCATCCCTTGTCAACACTTAAGTACCTTCGCGGGCTGAAAAAAAATTCAAAATAAATCGATCCAACTCTCATACCGGGTTAAAAAAATTCAAAATGAATCGATCCAAAATAGATTTTTTTAATTAATGTGATTTCTGTTTTTTTTATAACAAATCATTTTTTTTCATTTGTTTGAATCTCAAATCACTAAAATTTGCAGAGAAGAAAACCAAAAATATAAAAAAAAACAATTTTCCCATTTTTGCCTGGAAAAAATCCAGAAAATTCGGTTTTTTTGATTATAACTCGAAAAATATTGCATTTAGACAAAAAGGTTATAAGACTTAAATAAAAAAATCGTTAATATCTGATATAAGGCCTTTTCTTGATTATTTGCTGCTTGACCCCCAATTTTGACTTCAAATTCATGTTTAGTGGAAAAAAATACCCCAGAAAATTCTAGTCCGACACCCAGCACACACAACTTATTTTTTGTGGGCATGTGTTATTATTTAGAAATTAAAGTTTTGGTAAAATTTTTTTGTGTTTTTAGTTTAATTTATTCTAGACTAGTAAATTGACTAAAACTTTTTGACCCTCTCTACATTTTTTTCTGGCGGCGGCCCTGCTATTTATTTTTCTTTCACAGTAAAGGTTTAAAGGTTATAGTAGCACAAATTAAAATTAAAGGCTGTTTACTTCAAGTAACATCTATTAAATGTCTGCCCATGCACAAACACAGCAAGAAAATGGAAGATTTTGTGCCATGATAAAAAAATAGTTTATTGCAAAAATTTTTGTACGCAAACTACTTGCGTTCAAGTCATTTATAAAAAGCTAAATTTTTTAATTTGATCTTATATAAAATGTATTCTTAAAATTATAAGCAAAAGGGTTTACATTTTTTTGTTTTCTTTAGGTATATTACAGATTAACATTAATTTTTGCAGTGTTATTGTTTAAAGCTACAGAGGCCAGAGTTATTATTCATATCACCTGATGGTTAAAGCTTAAGAGATGAGCCGTATGTTTTTTTAAACATGAAACTGAAAAAAGTAAACAGAAACTTTGTTTAACTCTAGAATACTAAACTATCGTACCTAAAATTAACGACGACGAAACGACGATTCCTGGAATAAACAATGTTCGCGTCGTTCCTGCGCCCCCTGCTTCTCATTACCTTCCTCATTTGTTATTTACGTCACAATTGAAGAAACTAATTTAAGAAAAATATGTGCCTTTTGTCCATTCGAGTTAAGAAAAATGACAACGTAGTTTTGCATGAAATGCAAAACAGCCATATGTAGGGCGCATAATATGAACATGTGTCCCAACTGTGTAAAATAAGTTAATTATTTTATTTTTCTTATAACGTGATCATTGAAACCCAAAGAATATACAATAATTTCTAAAATAATAAAAGTTTTGATTATCTTGTTTACTTTCGTTTCATTTTAATGTCGTATTTTTTGCAAATGTTTAGTAAAAACGTTACTCATAGGTTAGTTTAGAAATCTAGGGTTAAGACAAAACTGGCATAAAACCTATGATTATGTAAATTAGGAAAAAAAATACAGTACATATTTGTTTTTGCAAGAAGCATTACGAAAACGCTGCAAAAACAACCCATTTTGCTCGATACGTAATACAAATCTAAAAACAAACTTACTGACCATCTCATTTAAAAATTAAATTTCAGTTAAAATACTTATATTAATATAACTTATTAAAAAATAGAAAAAAAATGGCAACACCTTAGGTGTTTTTATCACATCTACTGCACCACCGGCTTAAGTATGGGCACTAAATTTTGTGTTACCTTTGTTGGTAATTATGGATCACTGTTTTTATGGTGTTTAAATTCCAACTTTAATTTATATGTTAAATTATTATCATTAACAACACAAACATTAAGTAATTATGTCCATCAAGTTAAAGACGTACATTGTGAATAATTTAAAAAGTGAAATAAGTCAAAAAATAAAACTAAAGTGGGTGTATTGGCAGAAAATTATTACGTTACTTTAAAATGCACTATCAAACACTATTTCCCTTATTGATATTGTTAAAACATAATTTAAGTGCAGAAGTAGGTAAGTACAAACACTTAATCAGGTAAATAAATCCATTTAAAGGCTGAGAAACAAAAATGTTTTCTTTTTAAAATTTGGAACTACACTGGCATGCAAAATTAAGCGAACAAAGAGAATTGTGTTTAAATTTAATCTTAAATAACTTTTCAACCTTTGTATTAATTTCAATATTTTTTTTGTCAAGTTGTAGAAACTTTGATCTTTATTATTCCTGACTGTAGATCTGTAAAAAGTTTAAAAGATTTGTTGCTATACATGTTATAGCTAAAAGGTGCATTTTATCCGAAATTTCTGAACACCATGTGAAAAAAATTGACAATTGAATGATAAGTCTTCGTAAAGGGATTTTATGCCCTTTGCTATGCTTAACAGTTCTTTTTTTTATTTATATCAATATCTCTATTCTTAAAGAAATAACGCATTTTGAAAGAAAACTATGCTATTCATAACTAGAGTTGCCGCGAGACAAGACGAGACGAAATAAAGCCTTTTGTCTCGTCTCGTCTCGAAATTTCGAGATAATATATTTCGAGACGAGACGAGACAAAGGTCGAGACGAGACGAGACAAACGTTTGTCTCGTCTTTTCTCGTTTTGTCTCGTTTGTCTCCAGTTGTTTTGGTTTATTTCAATTAAATTAATTTCAATAAATAGTGCATTAGTAATGTATAGGATAATTTGAATAAAAATTAGTTCGGAGGTTTAAGAAAAATGCTTGGACCCGTCGATTTTTATTTTTAGGTACATGCTACACATTTTTAAAACTATTTTTTATGTCTGCACAGTGCACAAGGTGGTGATAAAAAGACATATTTTTTAAATGGAATACACATATTTTATCATTACATTATTAATTCCAATGTTTAATTCTAGAAATGTTAATTCTCAAATTTTTTTACCAATTTTTAACTTTTTCCATAATAATTAAGTATACCCAAACTATCCTAAATGGCAATGTTCTTATACCTACGTAACTTTCTGGGTATAGAATATGAAGTAGGTATAGGAATTTCTAGAATTGAATAACATAATCCAAAACTGTAAAAATATGAGTAGGTATAGGTAGTCTATTTTAAATTTAAAAAAATTACTTTGGTAGCACCCTAATACTTTATGGACGTGCCCTGACTAATTCAAAATATCGTTAAAATTTAACATACTGTTTAACCATAAACCTAATACTTACATAAGCACATTATCTACAAATCTTATATTTAAGGCATTAAATTACTTACTCCTCGCCATCGTTGACTCACCCTGTACACTATATACCTACAAACTAATTGCAAAATCTGTTGCAAACTGGTATGTTTTTTAAAAAGGATGCATTGTTTTTAGTTTAAATTAAATCTTTTTAAAACATAATAGCAGCATATCCTCAACTAATAGAAAAACATGCAAAAACAACCCTCTGCATAGGCACCTAATGAAAAACATTTGAAATAAACCGTAGAAGCAAAATACGTAAAAAAATACGGGCTGTCCCATTTATGATGTATCTCTTTTTATGGAACACCCTGTATAAATGCTTATATTTTTTTTAACACGCCTTGTAAAATAAAAGTTGACGTGATTGAGCTTTTCTTAAAATTGTGTAGTTTTCTCAAAAAATTGGTGATTTCAGACTTTACGGACACCCATAATACGCAACTAAAAATTAAATAAAGAACCTAATAATTTGTTTTTTTATTTAAAATTTAAATATAGAACATATAAGTGACATAAAAATGTCCACAAAATGGAAAAAAATCTAAAAGATAATGGAACATTAGTCAGAAACTCTATTACAAAACACTGGTAAAATGTTTTCTAGAAATTTTTCTTATAATTATACAGGGAGTTTGAGCAATAGTTTTAAAATCTTTAACAGCAGTTAGATCTTGCAAAAAAACTCTCTATAAACATAAGTCTGGATATGCATCGTTTTGAAATTGGAAATACGCAGGGTCCTAAAGTTAAAAAGAATCTTAATTGTACATAATTTTTTAAAACAATTATTTTGATAAAACAACTTAAAATACAACTTTTTCGTTATTTGGATTTTTTTAGAGAGACAAAGTAAAACTCCTACTTTTTAAAAGGGTATAAAAAAAGAATCGGTTTTAATTTTTATCTTGAAAGCAAAGCAAAATTTAAAAAAAAATCAAAAGACAAAATAGTTATATTTTAAGTTGTTTTATCGGGGGTAATACCACGAGTGCTTAAAAATTACCGATAATTTTTCACGTTAGGGTATTTTTTCATAATTTCAAAGAAAATACGCATGAGTAAAAACTTATCTGGTTAATTTTAAAGCACAAGCGGTATTTAGGGAGAATATTTCACGAATCAAAAACGTAGGTAAAGTTTATTAACTAAAAATTAAATATTAATTTAACAAACCGTCATTATTATTTAAAAATTTCGTAGTGTCAATTTGACAGTAAGTGGAAAAACCACGTTGCCTAGACGACGTGGAATTTCCGCTGTAATTTTTTCATAATACCACTTCTCTTATGGGAAAATATGTACATCACTGAAATATTCAAAATAATTAAAAAATAATAAAACCACAGGGTGATATACTTTTTAAAGCAATTAATTTTAGCTTCTTTTTTTATCACCCTGTATTTCGGAAACGATGCATTTCTTGACCTATGTTTATAGAAACTTATTTTTGCAAGATCCAACTGCTGTGGAAGTTTGTAACACTAACGGCCGAGTGATCATCGCGTTGTTAAATTTAGCAATGGACTTAGCAGTTGTTAAAAGTTAACAACGGTTTAGAATGTTTAACAAAACGTCATTGTCAGTGTTATTCAATGATTTTAGTAGGCAACCTTTTAAAATCTGACAATTTGTTAAACATTCTAAAACGTTGTTAACTTTTAACAATTGCTAAGTCCATAGCTAAATTTAACAACGCGATCATTACTCGGCCGTTAATCTTAAACAACCTGTATAATTCTTAAGAACTAGAAATATATTGTTGGAGATTTATAACAGTTAGTTCACTTAAGTTTTAAGTCATTAAAATTTTTCGAGATGTCTCGTCTCGTCTCGTCTCGTCTCGAAATTCGAGACAAAATGCTCTCGAGACGAGACAAAATGGCTTCGAGACGAGACGTCTTGTATCTCGTGTCTCGCGGCAACTCTATTTATAACTATAACCAATTTAATAAAAAAATGACTGTGGCTACATTAGCAACTAAAAATTATTACTAAATTAGAAAATTTCCTGTCTGGGCTTAAATAACAGCTCTTATCCTTTTTGGAACTACTCCAAAAAGTAATAAAGGTATTTTTAAAATTCTTGACTTTGACAAATAAGCACCTCTGACCTGTGGCAGCCAGGTTTTTTCAGGTTAAACTATCCTTATAGTATTATGCAGTTTTTAGAGAATTGCAGCAGAACCGCAGGAAATAAACCCAGCAACCCCTATATCACCGAATTCCTCGTGAAAATCTCCATCTATTAATACAAAATATACGGGGTATTTCATTTAAAAAATACGTCACTCGTGCTGCAACTCTTTTGTTTTTGTTTTATATGTTTTTCTGATTAGATTATTGAATTCTACGGAAAAAAACACGAAATGGCTATTTTCGTTTTTTTAAAAAGTACATTGAAGTTCAAAAATAAAGCCCTGTTTACTTTAAAATAAATAACCCTGTACATAGAAAGAAGAAAAACTGACTCAGACAATTAAAACAGGCTATTTTTCTGATGTCTTGAATAGGCATGGAATGTAATACTACCTCAGACAAAAGCAGCAAAATACAATTTTGCAGGTTTTCATATTTTTTAAATTCGACGATATATAAGAAAGTTTTTTAACATATGTTTTTACAAAATCAATTAACTCTATTAAATAAAAGGAAACATTTGCCTCTTATATGGAACTAGTTGACAAATAAGATAAGAGAAACACGGTCAAAAATAAGAAATATTTATTATATGGCATAAGTGTACGTACAAAAAATACAGTTTTAGAAAAAATGTACAATGGGAACTAATAAAAGGTAATTA
>JAHBCN010027343.1:0-10158 GCA_019359885.1 Listronotus oregonensis | reverse complement strand
ATGAACAATCGCAGAATTTTACTTTTGGGGAATTTTTTGATAAAATTTTTAAAAAAATCCCGCCTACCTCTGTGTTTAAAAAGTAAGTTTGTACTTCGGAAGATTTACACAAAGAAATATAAGGTTTGGAAATAGATTGACGTTGTCCAGCCATCGAGTGCAATGTTTCAAAGGTCATTCACTTACAATGCAATTAAGATTTAAACTCTTTACCTAATGAACTTGTGTTACTTGATGAATGTAGTTTTAAAAAAAATATTTGCTTAATCTCCAAAATTCAGATAATTAATACTTTTTTTTTTTATTGACATTTTTTTCCCAATTTTTCCCTTATTTTAACTCTTTTTTTTCCCTTTCCCCCAATGTTTGCGGTGAGAGCAGTTAGTATTTAATTGTTTTAACGGGAAATTTTGTATAATTTTTATATTCCCAAAAAATAACGTGCATATTTTTTAAATTTATATTTTTAAGATGTTATTTGCTTAGTTTTATCCACAGTGGTGCAAGGTTCAGTAGAGTAGCCTTTTGGCAGACTGCCCCTTTGTATCATTCCCATTTTTAATTGATTTTGAAAAAAAAAAAATAATTGTATTTTTTTTCCTAAAAAAAAGACATTTATTATTATTAATATAATTATTATTATTATTATTATTTATTAGTGTCTGTACTTTTTTAGGAAATGGGTGACCTGGGTTGATTCCCAGAGCCTGAAAATATATATGGCTATGGCGTGATCTAACTAAAACCCTTTTGCCGGTCGAAATGAAACACCGCTTTCGCGGTATTAAGCGATGCTGGCCCCCGTTAATAATAATTAGATGGGTAAAATTATTTGTAGCAAAAAATTTTTTTTTTATTATAATAAAAAAAATTCGTAAAATACAGGGAAAATTCAAAATTTTTCCAAAAAAAAAAAAATAAAAAAAAATTTGAATAGAATTTCTATGGTATTTTGCAAAATTTTTTTAATTATAAACAATTTTTTTTCTGCATTTTGTTATATTTTTCTTGAAATGGGGGAATTGCAGCGTCCATGAAAATCAGCTGAAAATCGTTACCGAGGGTTTTCGGGGATGCCAAATTTCAATTCTGGCAATAGAATTACTCAGGGGCGTTTGGGGGTCGATCTGGGGGGTCCCCGGGGGGTGTTTGGGGGGAAAAATTTTAGCGTCCATAAAAATCACCCAAAAAATCATTACTTGTTGGGTTTGCCAGCAAATTTTAAAAAAAGTCGATCTTGCACCCATAATCCCGACTGTCAATGCGTTAACCGAGAATATTAAGCTTTCCTTTTTTTTCAAGTACACACTTGGTATAGTTCACAAGGTAAAAAACAAGAAATCCGTTGGAATGGGGGTGAGAATTGAGGATGGAGAGTTCAGTCCTGTTACCATGACCCAGGGAGCCGGCCCGGCGGAATTTTGAGCAGTATCTCTTGTTCTTGTGGAACAGACTGTGGCAAAGGTAGGACAAAGTGGGTTAAAGTGCTCACTAGCATGCAAGCATTTCGATGGCAATTACTCAAACCAAAAAGGCACTTCCAACCAGGTCGAGGATAATGACGAGGAAAAAGATGAAATGGGGGAAAAAGAAAAAGAAGAGTTTGAGGAAGATGTTTACTATTTAAGTTAAAAATTAAACTTTTGATAGATAATTCAAATTAATAAAAAGTACAATTTATTATTTAAGTAAAGTATTATTTTCATAATTTTTCATGATTTTTTACTTTCTTTATTACCTTTCCCCCCAGAACCCCCAAGCGCCTCGGGTAACTCTAATACCAGAATTGAATTGCATTCCCCCTAAACCCCCGAGTAACGATTTTCGAATGATTGTCATGGACACTGCAAAATATAGAACATATTTACAAACTTGGTTTTGTTTTTTTTACCGTTTGAATATTAAAATTTTTTTACTTTTTTTGTTTTTTGGGCATTTTTTTAAAAAAAATAAATTTTTAATTTTTGGTTTTTTGAAACCCTCATAAAAATTAACTTTTGAAAAAAAAATAATTTTTAATTTTTTTCTTTTAATTCGGTATTTATATAAAAAAAAAAAATAAATTTTCTTTTTAATTTTTAAATATAATGATTTCTTTGGGGTTTAAAAAAAACCCGAAGTGATTTTTTTTTAAAAAAAACAAAAAAAAGTTGTTTTATTTAAAACTTCTGTTTTAAAATTTTAAATATTTACCTGAAATCCTTAAGTTCCCCTTTAAAAATTACAAATTTGAGGTTTTCAAATCCCAACAAAAAAAAAAAAAAAAAAAAAAAAAAAAAAAAAAAAAAAAAAAAAAAAAAAAAAAAAAAAAAAAAAAAAAAAAAAAAAAAAAAAAAAAAAAAAAAAAAAAAAAAAAAAAAAAAAAAAAAACCCCCCCCCCCCCCCCCCCCCCCCCCCCCCCCCCCCCCCCCCCCCCCAGGGAAAGGTAGCGAAAGCAGGCGGCTAAACGGATTGTTTTTTTTCTAGTCGCGTTTCATCACGCCAATAGTAAAACCTGCCGGCAACACGTTTAACTTTCGTTCAAGGATAGCGCGAAAATCTCTCGATGGACATCGGCTCGCGTTACCCAAAAATCCATTAGGGGTATAAAAAATATAGCATTGAATGGTTCATCTTATCCGTATTAGTATTATCTTTGGTTTGGGACAGTTTTAAGTTTTTATTGAGAATTAAAAGCACTTTTTTTTTAAATAACGGACAAGTTGGTTTCTTTTTTTTAATGTTAAAGACTTTCCATTATTCCGTCATATTATATATATGCAATATGTACAGGGTGTCCCAAATTCTATTCTCATCATTGGGATCTCGGAAACTTGAAGAGATAAAAGGTTGATTAAATGGAGGCAAAGTTACGCAATTTGATGCTGATCAAAATGCCACCTTAAACGTTTAAAAATTTAAATACTTCCGAAGATTTTTCGAAAAAAAACGAATATTCGCGATTTCCTTTTTTCACTCTATTTAAATAAATATAACAAAATAAATTTTACATTTTCATTGCTACTTTTTCTGTTTTACAAAACGTTGTTATCAGATTTTCACACCGACGTTTTGTCTTCGAGCTGCCATCATCAACTTTGTTTTTTAAATACGGCCTTGGATTTTTATTACGTATTTTAAGACCTTTAAAGGTCCCAAAACCAATAATGTATCACACTTATTAAAAAAAAATCATATTAATGACAATTCCATAAGAGTGGTGGGAAAACATTAAAATGATTTTTTCGAATAAGTGTAATACACCATTGGTTTTGGGACCTAAAAAGCTCTTAATATCCGTAATAAAAAATCCAGGGCCGTATTTAAAAAAGCAAAGTTGATGATGGCAGCTTGAAGACAAAACTTCGGTGTGTAAATCTATTTAAATAGAGACTTAAAAAAAAATAAAATAGCAAACCTATGTGCTTTTAATAAAAAAGATGGAGGTATTCGACCAATAGCAGTAGGAATATGTTTTCGACGTTTAGCTTCTAAGGTAATATGCTCTCGTATTTATGAAAAGCTAGGAAACCTTTTTCGCCCATATCAACTTGGCTTTGGAACAAAATGCGGAGCAGAAGCAGCAATACATGCAATACGTCGTTTTCTTCTTTATCCTCACGAATCAGATAAAGTTATTTTAAAAATAGATTATCAAAACGCTTTTAATATGGTTAATAGAAAAACAATTTTATCACGAGTAAGCGAATATCTTCCAGAATTTTTACCATTTATAGCCCAATGTTATGATAATCCGAGTTTACTTTCTACGGTGATCAACATATTTTTCTCAAAGAGGTGTCCAACAAGGAGATCCTCTTGACCAGCTCTTTTAGTTTAGCAATTCATCCACTTATTTTATCATTAAATACAGAAATAAATCTTTGGTATCTAGATGACGGTACACTTGCTGGAAACCCAAAATCGGTTTTAGATAATTTCATAAAATAATCAAAGGAAGTAAAGATTTGGGTTTAAATTTAAATTTTGATAAGTGTGAATTAACTGTTTTATCTAAAGATCATTCCAATATACTATCAAATTTTTAAGTGTTGTTCCTAATCTGTCAGTAATTCCCATTTCAAATTTTAATTTATTAGGAAGTGCTTTTTCGTCAAATGCAATTGAATACTCAATTAATAAAAAGACAGAATTTTAAATCTCTTAGCACCAAATTAAAATTTATAGACTCACATATTTCCTATTATTTACTAAAATATTCTCTTTGCCATACCTCGAATGTCTTATTTGTTAAGATGTTCACCTTGTTGAAATCTCCAGAATTACTTTGTAATTTTGATAATGTATTACAAAGTTTAGTTCAAGACATAACAAATTGTGATATTAAATTAAATTCTTGGTTACAAAGCACTCTTCCAGTAAAATTTGGAGGACTTGGAATAAGAGATACATCCACCCTGTCTATTTCTGCCTTTTTAGGTTCAATCAATGACGTGTCAGGTTTACTTTCCAAAATTTTACCTTCCTATATTCTTGCGACAGTAAATAATGATTTCAGCAATTGTTTTGTAAGATGGTTATCTGTTTGCAATCTTCAAAATCAACCACAAGAATTACCAAAAAAACAGAAAGATTTTGACTTTTTAATTTGCCAAGCTCGTCACAAATATATTACAAACATGTGCCAGACAAGTGAAGATAAGGCACGTCTACTTGCTCTTCAGGCCTCTGAAAGTAATGCTTGGATTAACGCACTTCCATCTTCGTCCTTGGGAAATTTGTTAGACAACAAAACATTCCATATTTCCATCGCTCTCAGACTTGGTCTGCCTGTGTGTGGAGAGCACACCTGCGTTTGCGGCGAAAATGCTGATATTTATGGCCTACATGGGTTAAGCTGCAAAAAAAGCGCAAGGCGTTCTTCTAGACACAGTCAGATAAATGACATTATCAAAAGAGCTCTGATTTTAGCTGAAAATCCTTCTGTATTAGAGCCTCTTGGAGTTTGCAGAAGCGATGGAAAACGGGTGATGGAATGACCTTAATTCCTGGAAATATGGAAAACAATTACTTTGGGACGCTACTTGCAGCCATACACTTGCAAAATCCTATCTGGACAAAACTTCTAATTTTGTAGGTGCGGCTGCTCCTATTGCCGAGAATAAAAAACATCTGAAATATAAAGAGCTTGAAGAACGCTTTATCTTCATTCCTTTTGCTGTTGAAACTTTTGGTCCTTTGGGTGATGAGGCTAAGGGTTTTATTAATAAAATTTGCAAAAAAATACAATGCAAAAATCTCGAAGTTTCATCATCCAAAGAATTGGTTTAGCTGTGCAACGGGGTAATGCAGCATCGGTCCTAGGAACAATCCAGGAAGACCTAGGACTTGATGAAGTTTATAATGTTTAAATATAGATTAAGTTATTTATTTAATTTTAGAATATTGTTATTTGGTATTTATAAGATTATATATCTTATTTATTTACATGTAATAACGAATAAGATTTAATATATTAATACGGCTTATGTTTCCAAAAACTTAAATTTAAAAAAATATATAATAATATGTATAGAGATCTCAACCAAAGTTTAAGTTTTTTTGTAAATGTTTTCATTTTGAATATCTAGCCACCTGTCCTGTGGAAAGTAATATACTAGCAAGTAAAAGTATAAAAAAATATTTAAAAAAAAAAAAAAGCAAATATTCGGTTTTTTTTTTAATCTTTGGAAGTATATAAAATTTTTAAACTTTTAAGGTGGCATTTTGAACAGCGTCAAATTGCGCAACCTTGCCTCCATTTTTTCGATCTCGTATCTCTTTAGGTTTCCGAGATCCGATTGATAACAATCGAATGTGGGACACCCTGTACATATAATAGAAGGAAACGTATTGTTTTAAATTTTTTTAAATCGTTGTTTTGTTTTTGACAACTTTTTGTTTCAGGATAATAAAAGAGAGACCATATTCAACCAAATTTGGCACAAAAATTGTGAGTGAAAGGTGAAAGTTTATTTTTTTATGGAATTGTGTCGGCCATGGGCGTACCGACTTTTTTTCTAGGTCAAGTTCAAAAAATCATTAAACAAGATAACAATTCTTAAATTAAATCAAATGTGGTATAAGAATTGGTTTAAAGAATATTATGTAAAAAAAGAACCCTCGTACTACATGGAACCACAGTTAAACAATAAAATAATTAAGAAAATATTTAGATTGTGACTAATTGTAAGAAATCTTTGAGAAAATTTGACTAAAATCATTTTCGATATAAAATACAGCATAAAAGTTGGAAATAAATAAAACAGTGGATTACTTGGTGACAAATTTAAAAAAATATATATGTTGTTTTGCTCTGCAAATATTAGTTTTTAAGTTGCAGGATGTTAAAAATAACAAAAAAAAATATATAATAACTTTTGAACGCTAGAAGGTAATGGAACGAAATATTAGCCAGAAGTTAATTTGAGGGCGTCCTAGTAACAGTTTAAAAATTAACTTTCTTCATTTACGCAGTAGCGTGCTAACGGATATTACCGTAGGGGTTTTTATTGATTGAAGTAAGCTACTGGTATTTTTAATTATTATTTCCCTAAATTAAAACAAAATATGCCTTTAAAGGTTTTTTTGTATCTCTTGTTATTTTTCCGTAATTAAGCCTTTTGTAAATACCAATTTATCCGTTGTGTACAAAGGAAAATGTACAAACATAAATGTTAATAAAAAAAACAAATATTATCGTATATGTTTCTTAAATATTTGTCACGTGGGCATTTTAAAAAGACTCTTACTCCCTAATCCTCTTATTTATGGGGGCACTTAAAAACGGCAAATTCGGGAAATGCCTTGTATTTTTGCACGAATAAGAGAATCGATAAGGAAACCCATTGGAAAATGTAGTGCAGCTGAAGACAACATTTTTAGCATTTTTTGTAATATTGTTTTGTTTGATTAAATATTGTTAATTAGTAATTGCTTTAAGTTTGTAGTTAATAGATAGCTGTCAATTTATTATTAGTATTTTATTTTAAATGTTTAGTTATCTTTGAAATGTCCATGCAACAACTTTTTTAAAATAAATTAAAATATACCCAATAATACTTGTTTTTGACTCTTTTCACAAAATTTTCTGAAATTTTGTATACTGCTTTTTGTTTGGGCACTAATTATAATAACTAAAATTATTTACACCAAAAGTGGTGGATTTTATGGTAAAACGTTTATTATTTTTTAGGATACATTTCTTTTTATGTTTCTTTGGTAGTTATTTTTAACAAAAACCACGACACAAAGAAAAATATTTTTACTTTTAGAAAGTCAACAAAACTATCAAGAGATTGTTGGTACAACTTGGGAAACAACTGAAAAGCGCCTACTTTTTAAATCTTAATTGTGTAAGAATAGGGGTTACATTTACAGTATTTATTTTGTTTGTGTTCAAAAAAGAGGATGTTGTCAAGTACCTATGTAATATATACCTCATCAAAAAATCCAAATTTGGAGAAATCAAGGAAGTTTAAAGGTGTATGGAAGCCCAATGCTATGCCCATTCGATCAAAAAATGTCCAGCCCAGTATGAAAATAACTGTCAGAGTTGGCCCCGCCGATTTTGCGCAATAACGAAATTCCACGAAATAATTTAATGTGTTGCCAACTTACACACTGATAAATCGGTGTGTAGTTAGGCAACACATTATACTTTTATGAGAGCCGTATTAGTTTTGATTGTTTTGCTTTGTGTGAATATATTTTGTGGTTGCAGAAGTTTTTTGGATTGATAAAAACCTTCTTATTTTAGTGATTAGTGTTTATTAAATTGTGACAATAATTTTGTGTTTATTGTTTGTTACTTATAATATCGTAACAAAATGATCAGAGGTTGTATGGTTTTGTCTTGCAAATCCAAGGGTAACATACCCGGCATTTTTAACTTTAGGTAAGTATTTCTTATATTTAAATTAGGTGCTTCTTATGAGACGTAACGTTAAGTAACCGAATAAATAATAATATATCAATTATGAATTATAGAAAATAAAAATTTCATAGGAAATAGCAGTGAGAAAAGTAAGGCAATCTTAACTATCTTTTAGATGATTTCCACAATGTTTGTGTATTTCTGTGGATTATTAAAAAGAAATAATGTTTACATTTAGTTACTTTTATTTCATTTCATAATTTAGTACATTCTTTTAAAGGATCAAAATTATTAATTACTGGGCAGACCAGGCAAATTTTAATTTATCAGGTCCCTCTAATTGAATAAAAGAAAGTACAATTTTATGTTAAAGTTCCTTTTTGCTTTTTCTGCATTTGTTTAAAAAGAAATTAGATTTTTGGTTTCTTAAAGTTACATTATCAACTTTTTAAGCTCGACATACTGTAGACACATAATATTTAACGGTTACTTTTACAATGGATACCTAGGTAACAAAGGTTACTAAACATTATTAACCACTGTTATTCTGTCTCATAAATGTTTGTTATTAGTGAAAAGTATATGCCTAAAAAGCAAAATTTTCACTTTTTAATGTACATACAACCACAATCTTAGGATAAGATTAAACTCATTTACACTATCTTGCCCTTCTTTTATCACAAAATTTGTGATAAGTATATAAAACTATCATACAATGTTTGAAATTTATTTTTAAAAAATCGTGTTTTTATTTATTTACTAAGATTTTTGGTAAAAATACAAAACTCCCAAAAATATCGACCATTTAAATAGAAGGCTGTAAAGTGGCGCAATCTATTCTTTCCATATTATATCAGATGATATAAAATCCAATATTACACAATAATTTTAAATATTCTATGGTAGTATCGTTTAATAACCAACAATTTTGTGCAAAAAATAAAAAAAAAACAGTGAATGCTTGAATTTGACATTTGATGATATCAACTTTATGATAGTAACAAAGAATTATGGAAGTCCGGCTCTGGCCTACTATTCATTGCGCAAACTCCGCGGGGCCAATCCCCCGATTCTCGCTGCCCTGCACGCCTGGACAATTTTGTTCTACAGTATTGGGCTTCCATACACCTTTAAACTTCCTTGAGAGAAATGCGCCCCTGCCTCGCCTTTATTAATATCTGACTTCTAAACAAAAACACCTTGCAATATAACTGTAGGAGTCCTTATGCCCCTTATAATGCATCTTTTACAAAAGATTAAAATAATGCTTAAACTTGGATAAAATGCTTTTTTATAGGATTTTTGAATGGCCCTATTAAAGATTTTTTTTCTTTTACATTCGCTGCTTAAAACAATTTGAATGTTAAATTTGGCGCATTTTAGTTGTACCAACTTATCTGCCTAAAAATCCCTAGATCATTTCCTTAATTTTTTTAAATATACAATTAAAATTTTTGAATTTGTTTTTCAGTAAAACTAATGACTAAATAATCGTGGAAATAAGTTTATCCCGTAAAAAAGGTGTTCTACCATAACATTATTTAGTTATGCTGTGACCACGTCCAAGGAGGAGGTATTTTATGAAAGTTTGTGCAAATTTGACTTTAGATTCGTGATCAGTGCCCCAAAAAAACCCCGTATACTAAATTGCAATGAAATCGGCCATGGCATCGATAATCAAAAAATTACCTTTTACATTATTACATTATTATACAAAATTTACTTACGAAATATCCATATCCAAAACAATTTCGTCTCGGGATACATTTTCATAAACGACGATCCCTCCCAGCCGGAACGGCTAAAAATAAAACTGTTTAACATTGAATAATTAAAATTCCGAAAGAAAGTAAATTAGTATTTAGAATATATTGTAAAGAATATCCTAATTTAGTAACGTTCAATTTATATAAATATTTACTGTGTAGATGGAACAAATTATTGTATTTGTGTTACAACGACTCCAACATCAATTTTTCATCATGCGCACTAATTTTTTTCTGTTTATATTTTTTTAGGGTAATATTTATTTTAAATTTTCCTAGAAATGTTTTGTATGTATTTCTCTTAATCGAATTTTTGTTATTTGTAGTTCTGTAATTGACCAATCGCTATCAAGAATTGGTATGTCAAATATAATTTTAAGTGGAAAAATTACTTAACAACTTCAACTTAGCTGTCAGCAGTTTTTCCCGGGAAAAAAAAACGAAAAATTTCATGCAAGTTTGACAGTTGCCTTGTAAAAACAAACTTGATGGTTTCTATGCTGTGTTGCTATGTACCGTTACCAACAAAAAAGATCA
>JAHBCN010027342.1:0-10187 GCA_019359885.1 Listronotus oregonensis | reverse complement strand
ACTACGCATAAAAAAAAGACAATTATATTGTTTTTTTGTTGACATACATAGTTTAGGTACCTACTATTTACATTTCAAAGCTGTCATAAAACACCCTTTTATTTTTTAACACTTTCGTGTGAAATTTTTTACCGAATACCATTCGTGTCTAAATTATTACCCAAAAAAAGAAGTCACGAAAATTTTCTTAAAATATTCGTGGGTGAAAAAAAATTTTCCCGGATAATAATTTAGACACTTGTGGAAATTAAAAGGAAAATTTTCAGGGGAATGTCTGGAAAGTAACGGCCAATAAATCTTGGGGAAATTTTTTCCCCCTTTTTGAAAAATAGGCTTATGCCACCTTCTACTCTAGGTTGGCTAAAAAGGGATGTTTCGGAAGACCTTAATAACCCAAAGAGTACATATTCATTTTATTATCATCGGGGAAACACACTCCTTTGAGAGAAGAGCGGGAAGGGGTCCCCCAAACATAGAATCAAGAACAAGACAATAAAAAGTTAATGTTTTGAGAAGCCAAACATTTTCTTAACAGAAAAAACGAAAAAAAATTTAGCATCGATCGGTTGGAACGGCACGTCGAAGAATAAGGCCAATATCCGAATTGCGCTGCCATCTGGCAGCCTTAAAACCGTTTTAAACAAATGCAAATAAAGAACAACGCATTGGATTTGCTCTACAATTTTACTCGGAACCTCCGATTTTTTGGGAAAATATAATATTCACCGATGAAAAAGTGTTTCAGTCTTACAATGGGATACTTGCCTCAAGAAACACGATTTGATGAAAAATATACCCAAAAGGACAGAAGTGGTGGGCGATTTTCGGTAAATGTTTGGGGGTGGCTGTGCAAAAGGACTTGGAAAGGTTATTTTTATTGAAGGAAGGTTCAATGGGGGAAATTTAAAAAAGATCTACTACAGAATTATATGATTCCTTCTGTACTGGATCAATTTCCGGGTAGAAATTTTATCTTCCAGGGGATAAGTGTCCCGTTCAGACGGCCCGGCAAGTCGGTAAAGGGGATGGAAGAGCAGCGTATCAGGGTTTTAGGGACCGGATTTAAATGTTAGGGAAAAATTTTTTTAAACATTAGAAAAAAATTTTCCCCAAGATTAAATGACCGTCACTGTACTTTTTTTTTGTTTGATACTTTTAATAAATTGTAAAAAAAATATTGCTAGAATTTAGGGGGATGCTCATGCGCACAAATGCCAATTTTAAAAACAACTGTTGGATTAGTTTAGCATAACCTGGAAAGGCGGCACATTAACAAAAAATAAAATGCAATTTTAAAAAGCCAGTAACTATGGAAGAAAAAAAAAATGTATTGAAATTTAAAAAATGCTGGTAATCAGGGATTACTTAGGGGGGTGTTTTTCCTCGAACGAAAAGGGGACTTTTTTTAAGATTTTTTAAGGGTTTTTCCCCTGATTTGAGTTAAAAAAAATCGCTTTTTTTATTGCACTTATTTCTTATAGCCATATACACGATCATCAACCCGGGGTTCGACCCGCGTCACCAAGTGTTTTTTCCTTTTAAACGCTTTTTCCCAAAACTCATTTTTTTTTGTTGGGCGCAGGGATTTTTGTAAAACAACGGGCCCCAATTTTTTATCCCTTTTTGCCATTTTTGAGAATTAAACTGGCTAAGATTGTAACCTGGGAAGTTAAAATCGTTTAAAAATTTTTTAGATTTTACGTATGTTTAAAAAAAAAAAAAACTTTTTTTTTTTAAATTTTTTTTTTAAATGACCGGTATTTTGTGAAGAATTGGCGATTCTACTTTGCCGAGTTTCCGACCATAGATAGCTATACTCATATACTTATTTTAAAAAATTTTTTTGGTCTCCTGTTTCCGGGGAGCGTATCTGAACCGGGAAAAGCCCGTCTACGGAAAAACGGGCGTTTTTTTTAATGTTGGAAAAAGATGATAAAAAAAAAAATATATGTTTGATTGATATTTTTTAAATTTTAAAAAAAAAAATGTTGAAATTAAGGAAAAAATCGGAGCTCCAAAGGAAATTTTTAAAAATTGTACTAACGCCAAAACTATTTTTTTATATAAAAATATATTTGGAAGATGGTTCTTTAATATGCAAACGAAAATATTGGACGTGTTTTTAAATCAATATAAATTTTATGCAAGGGGCCCATTAAAAATGTTCCATATTATGCAGACTCTACTGTTCACACTGTAAAAAATTTCCCCAGAATATGTGGGCAACCTCTAAAACCTGAAAAAACCTAAAATATTATGACAAGTTCCCATAAATTTTTTTCCCTACGACCCACCCCTACCGAGTTACATTTACTAACGGACGCCCCTAGAAATTTTTTTTTTTTAAATAACTTTTAATATACTAGCCGAAATTTTAAATTTTTTTTTAAATGAAGGTTACTAGATTAGTCTTCTTAAATGAATCCATTAAATCATATTTACCCTTATTTTTTTTGCCGGAAAAATTGGACAAGCTCTGACAAAATAATAAATTTTTTAACACCCTATATGATAAAGACTCCTTTAATCTTGATTGACATCGATAATATCAACTGTTTCGAAAAATAAAATATTATTATTGGTAAATTTTCCCAAATCAAACGGGTGTTTTCCTTTTTGAATCTCAATATTTAAGCGGGCAATTTTTGGGTCCATTTAAAGAAGAAAATTTCATATGAACTTGTTTTAAACGTCTTAACTTTTGAGATACAGGGTGGTAAAATTTTCAAAAATAAATAGTTTATAATTAATATTTGTAATACCACTTTAAAAATTTTAATGCTATTTGGCACACATGTACTATTTACCAAGAAACATTTTTTAGTGTACCAGATTTTTTTATTTCCACCTGTGCGTTCGTACGAAATTTGACCTACCCATTTTGGGCAGGCATTGATGGTACGCCACTGATTTCTCTTAAAATAAAAATTATTTTTAAAATCCTCATCATTTGTGAGTAAAGTTGATCACTTGATATTTTTTTTTAATCCGATGCACGGTTTTCGCTTACAAAATTAAAAACCGTTTCTCTGCGTGATCATAAGAATATCGGTAAAGAATATCACCATGCAGAGAAATATCTGGATTTAATTTTTCTAGGTAAAAACTGTGCGTTAGACTTAAAAAATTATAAGTAGATTTAATCTCGTGATTTTGTTTAGGTTCAAAAAAAAAGATTTTTGCATGGTGATATTCTTTACCGATATTACTTTGATCATGCGAAGAAACGATTTATATTTTTTTTAAGCGAAAACCGCGCATTGGTTAAAAAAAAACAAGTTATCAACTTGGTGGTATTACAGATATTAATAATAAATAATTTATTTTTGAAAATTTTACCACCCTCTATCTCAAAAGTTAAAACGTTTAGGAAATACGTTGATATGATTTTTTTTTAAATGGACCCAAAAATTGTCTTGTTAAATATTGACATTCGATAACAAAACACCATGTATAATGTAAAAAACTTTACCAATCATAATATTTTTTTTTTGTTGTAAACAGCTAATTTTATCGATGTCAATTAAGAAAACGTTTTCTTAGTTTAAGGTTAAAGCTACCTAAAAATAATACTGTTGAGCCCTTATCATACAGGGCGTTAAAAAATTACTATTATTATGTCAAAGCTAGTCCGTCCCTGGCAAACTAAATAAGCCAAATATGATTTAATGGGTTTATTTTATAAAGACTTATCTAGTAACCTTTATTACAAAAAAACAGTAAATTACGCCCCATATTTTGTTATTAAAAAAACGATTTCCCGGGGCGTCCGTTATGTACCTATATCTCGGTAGGGGAGGATCGTAGGAAAAAAATTTATGGGAACTTGTCATAATATTTTTATGTTTTCTATCAGATTCCGAGGATTGTCCACATATTCAGGACACCCCCGTATAAATTCTTTGTTACAGGTTTTCGTCGCAATTTTGATCATAAGCATTTTTTTACTGACCACGGGATGCATTACTTCCACTGGATTTCAACATCGATATGATGGAGGAAGTTACGTTAACCTTAGTATTTCTGTAGTGTTCTATACGGTGATTTACAATTTCGTAGTAGTTATTGGTCAATAGGTTTGTTATTGGCGCTCAATACATGATTTGCTGGAGCTGTTGCCAAATGGTATTTTGCTAGGTAAGTTTTAGTGATTAAAAAGAATTTATTTTTTTTTAATTCTTTTTTATAAGGCGATTGAATACCATTTTAAATAAGGAACAAATTTGTAATTTGTAAGAGCAATTTTATGATTGAATATGTTGGGGGTGCCTAAATACAGGAAAAACTACAAAGTTTATAGTCTAGTCGAAAAGTGTGTTTCTTGCAAAAAATAGTTAGAAGGCTTCGAAAAATCTGAGATGGGTGTTTTGGGGATTTTTTCTGGTAATAAAAATTGCAATTTTTATTAACAAAAAACGAAACAAAAAAAAGCCATTTTGATTTTTGATGATAACTCGAAAACCATAGCAGAAATAGCAGAAATTGCAAAAAAGACCTATAAAGGAAAGGAATTTTCCAATAAAAAGTCCGAACTCCCGGACTTCTATCCGCATTATTTATAATTTTAATTTAACTTTAAAATAGGACTCCACGTGACGTTTTTGATTGCGCACTGGTCATTAAAACCGAGTACGTCATACTATTTTTTTTAATATTATGGTGTATTCAATACACCTTAAGAGTGCATTTACCCTTCACCTTAGGGGTCGGGCGAAAGGACATGGAGACGGTGGGCGGAGACTAACAAACTCCCACTACCACAATTTTCATATAGCCCCATTAAAAATATTATATTTTATTAAGGTTCTTTCACATTCGGTGTATCGATGCGATGTTATTTCCGATTGCAAGCCACAGGAATAACGTTTTTCTAACTGTTTTTTCATTAAATGACATAAATTATACACCATTTTAAAGGTAAGGAAATAATCTATGCCTCTGCTGTAACGGATTTTGGAAATATGAGTCGAGTTAAGAGAAAAATATCTATACATAACCGATTTTAGGGTGTCTTTCACTCAAGAAAATATTAAAAACTAAATTCAAATTTAAAAACTATTACAGCAGAACCCTAGATTTAAGTGGGCTTTAATGGGTTTTTAAAAAAATTATCGATAACTTAAACCTTGTTCGAGAAAAACATTATGCCCCGAACCCCAAATTGGATCCAATTATTTTACGGCGAATGGACTCACTAAACTTAGTTTTTCAACAAGTTAGACAATTATTGTCAAATAACAATATTTTTGTCCAGTTCATAAAATGGATATACCATTTTTCTACTTGGTGAAACGAGACGGTATTACATCATCTGGACACAAAAATCAACCAGTTCATGTACTGTATATTTGCCATTTATCGATTTACTCTAATACAATGCAATGACCCAACATTTTTGGTTAGTTGTTGTTAGTTGTGGTTAGTTTTTCCGTGTAATGTTGATCAAGAAGCCTATAAAAATTATCTTTGATATTAAAAATTTTTGCTTTAATAGTTCAATATAATGTTCATGCCAGTCAAAACACCGAAAGCCCCAGTCTGTAGGTAATTTTCACGCTTTTAATTTGTAACAGGTTAAAAAAATGTTAGAAGTTGTAAAGGGACTCGAAAAAAGTGTGCAGGGGTGAGGGTGGAGGGTTAAAAGTGCTTAAAACGTGTTTTTTTTCTTCTGCCATTGCTTTTCTGTTAGAGAAATAAGTTTAAAATGTTTTTTAAGGTATTAAAAAAACCTATAATTTGAGCCCGGCTAAAATTGATTTGGTCCATTTGTTTATGAAAAAATGCAAAAAACGTTAAAAATAGCCATTTTTTGAAATAATGATAATTATTGCAAAAATATTTTTTATCCATTTCTGTCATTGCAAAACATCGGTTTTTTAATTCTTAATTAAATGAAAGGTTCTAAAGCATGATCGAATCATTTGTTGCTGAGATAATTGAGTTTTACTGATTTTTTAGCCCTAATCTAGTAGGCTATATCTTTTTTGTGTATAAATATTTTAGGTATTACAAACTGTCTTTTGCTTTTTCGAGACTTATATTTTACTAACTAGAAACGAAATAAAAAAAATAATATTCAGTCCTTCGTTTTGAGCCTTGAAAAACAAGGTACTATTTTGTTAATAAACAATTGGAGCCGAAGCGCTCCCTGCATAATAGTAAATAATTTTAAACCAAGAAATATGAAAAACTGGCTTTAAAACAAATATCAAAAAAAAAAAAAAGACTCTACGACCAGTAGGAACCCAATTAACAATTTTTTTAAGTAATATTTAAATTGTTTATAATAATTAAGAAATAATTTGGACGGCCTTTAATAGTATAATACTTAAACTTAATATACCGCATAATAAAAAGTTGTTATATTTGTTATTTATTGCTAAAAGATGTATTTAAAGTGAACTGATACTTTCGTCGGCGCCAGGGAGGTAGTGGTGGGGATAGAAGCTCTCGGACAGAGTATGACATCGTCGAGAATGGGGATAGCAAAAGTCCAAGACGTGAGGGTGTGAAAAGGGCGGCTTATGTTGGCGGCCCTGTCGGGTAACTCCCAAAAGTTACTAGCATTCTCAGCTGTGGACAGAGTCGTGCCACAAATCGAAGTTTTTATATGGGGTTATTTTTACAGTTGCAAATATTTGTGTACAGAGTTGATATTTTATTGGTTTTGACTGTTTTTTCTATATTTTTTTGGTAATTTAGTCGTTTAGTTTTAATTACTCCAGTGTGCAATAGACCAAAAAGGGTTTTTTCCCCTAAGGGTTCCTTTTATTTCTCAGCATGTTAAAAAAGACGATTTTTTTTATGTCTTCCAGAAAAATTGCAAAGGCGGTGATTTTAAGATCCTGATGAAAAAGGGAAAAAGGCGATAATAAAAGAAGGTAAGGAAAAATATTACATATTCTAATGCTGCTATTACTAACAAATATTTTTTTTTTGTAGCAGTTCCATTCGTTTGCATTATTACACCTCGGATAACACAAACACGGTTTTTAAGTCCACCAGTGACTTTTCACAACTCTGAATGTAGTTACACAGTTATTAGTAAGTAAATTGAAATTTTTGTGTGATTTTAATTATAGTTTTTGTTGTCAAGAAAGTAGATAGTCAATATTGACTCCTTAGACCTAGAACTGATCAACTTTAGGTATATGCATTAATGTACCTTCTGAATATGTATTTAATTTTTTTCCCATTATTTTTAATTTATTAAGTTAGCGGTTAGATACATTCTTTAATTGTATTTAATTTTTTTGATATTTTATCTCCCAATTACTTGGATATTATGTTGAAAAAGACATGTTTTAAAATATAATTTATATTTTTTAGATTTGCCTTTTACAAGTTTAAAATTAACTGATGTAAACCTCCTTGCACTAAAAAAGTTTTTGTTTAGATTGTGTAGTATGAAGTGGACTGCGAAACTTGTAAGTAAGTTAAACTTTCAGTACCAAATAAGAACACGAGATCTAATTATTTGTTTTATCTTGAATAAAAACAATAAATGAAATTTTTTTTTTTGTATTAAGTAGGTTTTTAATGTTAAATGATTTGTATGTTTTTGAATATGAAATGTAGTATACCAAAAATATTATTAAATAATACCACTAAGTATTGTGTTCTTTTCTTCCTTATCTATTTCAAAATGAAAAAAATTTCAGTTGTATTTTATTTAATTGTTGCAATTGTAAATGTATTGTAGTGTTGTAAATGTGATACAAATAAAGTTTTTTTTTTAGCAATAAACCTGTATTTACATTTTTACATAAAATAATTCATTTATTGCCAAAGTGGAAAATTTTGCTATTATTCTGCAATATCAAGATGCTGTATGATCCGTAAGTAAATAAAAACTAGTTTTTAAAAGTAACATAATTATTTTTTTAAAATAAAATAAATTAAGGATTAATGGACAAGTTTATATATTTATAGAAGTAATACAAAAACACCGTCATAAATTCCTAAAAAAAAAAGTTCCAGGCTTCCAGTATCTGATTTGGAGTTGGATATTTTGTAATCTTACAAAGATCTTCAAGATAGCTTGTAAAAGCCCATTTCTGATCCTGCACTTACAGAAAAGCCCTTCTGTCTTTCATAGGTATTTTCAGGGCTTCTGCTTAGACGAGTTGGCCAGTATAATTCCTTTTCCGGCAGCTCCCAACAGAGCAACACGTAGGGCAACTTTTATGCATATTTTAACAGTTCAGCTAGAGAGGCCCCGCACTTTCCGCTTTCTTCGTTCTTATCCCTAGAGTGTCAAGACTATGGAACCTGCTACCTGCAGAATTTAAGTCTCTTGTGAATAAACTCCCTTTTACCCACTTCAGCCACCCACGGCGCGTTCATACTAGGCCTCAGCTTTTTGCGGACTGTTCCAAGATAAAAAATAATTAAAAACCCCAAACTTCTTTTACTTACTCATAAAATTTTATAAACGTCGTAATATAGGTGGGTATTATTAAAGAAAAAAAGGGTTAATAATTCAATATCGTGTTTTAAAAATAGAGAAGTACTCATATTTATAACAAATTAGCAATCATCAGTATTTTCTACATTTTATTTATTTTTTCTCATTTTTTTAAAAAATTTAATGTACCTTTTCAATGGTATCTTTCCATTGGTACCACCAGTGGTACGCCATCGTCGTGTTGTCGCCTTAATTTTTAATTTCAATACTTAATTGAAATACATTTATATTTTTGAAATATAAATTTTGTTCGTCGTATAAAAACAGTTTTTCGTTTCCACCTCAAGTCTACGCCACTGTCCGGCATAAAATCCAACATGGCCGAAATGGGCCCTTCTTGCTCACACAAGAGTTTTTTAATATGGCGGATGTCATAAGATTAATAAACCTGCTCTCGGACTGACATGCCGAGTCAAAAACTGAAATCGAGAGTTTAAATCAGCGGAGCGCGAACAAAATAGCCATATCTTATTTTTTAATGTGGAATGAAGTTGGAGGTTAGAAACAATTTTGGTAATTAACAATTGTATAACCTGTTGAAAAATTACCTTTTAGTTAAATTTTTTAACGAAAATAAATTCTCTAAAGTGTTCTAAATACACCATTATTTTTTAAAATTTTTAAATTAATATTTAATACCCTAAAAAATTCTTTAGTGTGACGTACTCGGTTTTGGCGCCCAGTGCGCAACCAAAAATGTCGCGGGGAGGCCCATTTTCAGCGTTAAATTAAAATTATAATGGAGATAGAACTCCGGGAGTTGGGACTTTCGGAAATTTCCCCCTCTTTAAGGATATTTTTCGCAATTTCCGCGGTTGGTTTAAGTCATCATTAAAAATCGAATTGACTTTTTTTATTACGTTTTTTGTAACTTCAATAATTGAATTTTTACTAGCAGAAAAATCCCTTAAAACGCCTTTTCAGATTTGCATTCCCCCGTCAAATAAGCTATCGCCAAGGAAGCAAGGGTGTATGGAAGGCAAGATGTAGTACAAAATTGTCCAGGCGTGCAGGGCAGCGGGAATAGGGGAATCGGTCACGCGGATTTTGCGCAATGAATCGTAGAGCAGGTCCGGACTTCCATAATTCTTTGTTACCATATATAAAGTTGACATCATTAAATGTCAAATTCTGACTAACTATACGTTAACTGTTTATTTTTTTAAATTTTCTGCCCAATATTGTTGGTTTATAAACGAAATCATTATAGAATATTTAAAATTATTGTGTAATATTTAATTTTATATTATCTGCTTTAACATGGAAAGAACTAAGGGCGCCACATCACAGCATTCTATTTAAATGGTTGATAGTTTTGGGAGTTTAATATTTTTACCAAAATCTTGATAGAATAATTGACAACACGATTATTTAAAATAAATTTTAAACATCGTATAATAGTTTCATGTACTTATCACGAATTTTTATAAAAGACGGACAAATAGTGTAAATTAAGGTCGATATCTAAAAATAAAACGTTGACGAAAAACACTTACTTTAGTTTTAATCAGCCCCTGTATGCAAAAAGTCATCAAAATCGGCAAGGGTCAAAAAAGTAAATACTTACCATAATTTAAACTTTGTTTGTGTAATGTATTTTATAAATTTATAATTTGTATAAAAGTACAATAGAACAGTGGTACCTTATGCAGATCACATAAACGTATTTAAAAAAGTATAAAATTTTTTAATAAGATTTTTTTATATCTCAGACAGTCCA
>JAHBCN010027341.1:0-10131 GCA_019359885.1 Listronotus oregonensis | reverse complement strand
AAAAATTACCTCACGTACTTTCGTCCTGTCTGAAGAGATCAACGACGGATAGTATTTGTTCTTATATCGGAAGTATACAGCATTACGGCCACCGACAACACATCAACGGTTTTTCGTATATTTCAAAAGGGGAATTTGCACACAACAATGCGTTGGGATCAATACATTTGGGAAGATGCCTTCGGGAGATAGCAGCATTTTTAAAGTTGCCGAATCCAGGGTTTAAAAAATGCCGCAGCTTCCGGCGATCTTCTGCAACGTTATTTAAAAAATTTTCCCGGGAAAAGGACTTAAAATAAAAAAATTTTTAAAAGGAAATTTGGGAAAATTGACAAAAAAAAGGAGGGATACATTGAAGAATCAACAGGCAAAAAAAAAGGGGGGTTAAAAGGAAAAAAAAAATTAAACTGCAACAAGCCAAAAACTTTTAAAAGCCAGATGAAATGTCCTGTTCCACAGACGCTTTTCAATCAAGTAAAACACAAGTTTTTTTTTTTAACATCGAGCAGGGAACCATCATCGACGTTCCTAAGAAATCATTTGAAATCGGCCATAAACCTTCAACATGCAACTAATTGTACTTTTAACATTAATATTGTTAATAATAATTAATAATATTTTTTTGTATAATTTTTTAAAATAAAAATTTAATTTTTTTTTTTTGGGAAAAAATTTTAATTTTTTTTAAATAAAATTTTTTTATTTTTCAAAAAAAAAGGGTTTTTTTTGGTTTTTGAAGGGGCCCCCCAAACCCCCAAAAAAGGTTTTTGGTCTTGGTCTTGGTCTTGCAACCCGGTCTTGGTCTTGGTCTTGCTGCAAGAGCCTTGCTGGTCTTGTTTTTTTGGGGTAAAATTTTTAAATTAACCAATTTTTGATAAAATATATATTTTTTTAATACTTACAAATAAAAAAAAGGGGGAGACTATTTTTTTTTTTTTTAAAAAATTTTTAAAAAATACCAAAATTTTCCCTTTCATCTACATTTAAATTTTTTTTTTTAAAAAAAGGATTTTTTAAAATTTTTAGGGGTTTATTTATTTATAGCGCTTCTTTTTAAATAAAAATTTTAAATTCTTTTTGAAGAAGCATAAAAAAAAATTACAATTTGAGTACTCTGAGGGCAGAAAAAAACTTTTAATTTCAACCAAATGTGAAATTTCCATGAAAATAAAAATTTTAAAAAAACATTGGTTTCAATTTAAAAAAAAAAAGGGATTTGGGAAATTTTTTTTTTCAAATAAACTTTCTATTTCAAATTAGTCAAACATTTGCCACAAATTTTTTACAAATATTTTTTAAACATTCTGCAAAACAAGGTGGCTCGATAGTGCGAAAAGATCGATATATCCGAAACCGTTCATAATGGAAAAAAATTTTTTAAAAAAAAAATTTTTTAGAAAAAAGGGCGTAAAATGTAAAATTATTTTCTATTTCAAAATTTTTCCCCAAAAAAATTCCACTCAAAAAACTTCCTTTTTTTTTTAGCTTTTAACCTAAAATAAAAAAATTTTTAGCAAAAAATTTTTTAAAAAAAATCGTTTTTCCCCGTATATTTTTCTGGAAATTCTTGAACTGTCATATAGGTAAAATGTCGACGTAGATGGTTTTTTTTTTATCATTTTCAGTTTTGACAAAAATGACGTCATCATTATACTTTTGGATTGTTTTGACTTTTCAGTTTAAACCGGGGAAAAAAAAATTTTTAAAAATTTTTTTTTTATAAAAAGGGGGTTTCCCATATAAAAAGACAAATATATTTTTTATTAAACCATCACTTTTACATTTATATCTTAGTTTAAAGGAAATCTAAGGGGGGGCCCCTTCTTACAGTGTGGCACAAAAATAATGTTTTTTCCCCCATTTTGGAAATTTTTGATCCAGTAAGTGGCATCACTAGATCCCGAATTAAAAAAAAAAAAAAATTTGGAATAGGTAAGTAATTTTCAGCTTCTATAACTTTTGTACTCTTAGTTTTTTTCGTCGTAAACGGTTATGGAGATATCGAGCCCTTTTGGGCCATTGAGTCACAATCTTATTATTTTTAAAACATGTTACTAAATCTACTAGTTATCGTTTTTAGATAATCCCCAAACCAAGACCGGCTTCCATCACTAATGTTCTTTAATAAAAGCTCGTAAAAAAAGTATTTCAAGTAAAAAGGGGATTTTTCCCTAATACTTGAAAAGTGACTTTTCCGACTTAAGCTTACCCAAAAACCGGGGTTCGGTCGTTCGTCTAATGTTTGGCGTGGGGAAAAAAATTTATTTTCGCACTTATTGGAAAAAAAACTATTTACCAAAAGAATCCCACATTATCCCGGGAACATAGGCGATAGAATATTTTTAAAACCGTTAGAGATCTGTATGAAAACTTTGATAATTGGGGGGGGTCAATCCACAAACCGGGGAGGGGGAGCTAGTATGTACCGGGTGTCCAAATAAGAAAAAAAAGCCGGTGTTTTTTTTGAAAAGTTTATCGCACAGCGTTGGGGAAAAAAAATTTTTCGAAAAAAAGGGCAAGAGAAATAGCTTGCAATTATTTTCAAGTTTCGGGGAAAGGGCTAAAAGGGCGTAATTTTCAATTTTTGAAATAAAAAAGTGATGTTTCTGTGAATTTTGCTATATTAACCAAAAAAAAAAATACCAGATTTTTAAAGTCGAGGACTTTTAAACCCCTTTTTTGTTTGAAATTTTTTTGCTGTATCTCTAAAATTAAGTGGTGGGGGTATTTAAAGGTTTCCAAAAAAAACCCGTATCTTCGAAACGCTAACCAATTTTAACAAACTTGGGCTAGTTAAAAAGAGCTATTCTTGTGATTTTAATGTTTTTTATTAAAGTTTTTTTTTACATGTCGCCGCAGGGGTTTTTTTGAAATTCCGACAGAAATGGTTAATTTTTCAAAAAAAAAAGTTCCGATTTTACCAAAAATTTGGATAAGGGGTTTTTGGGGGTAAATACGAATCTAAAAAAAAAAAAGCAACGTTTGTTTTTTGAGATATTCATCTTAAAGTTAAAAAATTTAAATCATTTCACTATATTCCCCCCAAAATTCTTTTTTTTTTACACTAAAATGGCCCCACAAATTTTATAAAACCTTTAAAACCTTTTATTTTTTTTATTTTTCACCTTTTTCCATTAAATTGCGAACTTTTTAAATTTTAAAGGCAGGGGATATTTGCTTATAAAATCCCTAGTGTAACATGGTTCGGCCACATTGGGGTGGAAGTGGGGGGTTTCAATTAAATGAAAAAAAAGGGGTAAAAAAAAAAAAAAAAAAGTTTGTAAAAGGGTGTTTGAAAATATTGTGGCCAATTTAGTTAAAAACAAGAATTATGTGGAAAAAAAAAAGGAATAGTGTAAATAAGGTTAGTTTGATTTTTAACTTTATGATGAATATCTGAAAACGAAACGTTGTCAAAAAAATTTTTTTGTTTTAATCAAATTCCAAAAAAACCATCCAAATTTTTCAAAAGGGGAAACCCTTTTGAGAAATAACCCCAAAATTTTTTTGCTTTTTTTTTTAACTTTTGTAAAAAAGGGGGTTTAAATATTAAATAGAAAAAGGGGAAAATTATATTAAAGAAATTTTTTTTTTAAATTTTAATAAAAAAAAAAACCCTCCTTTTTAAAAAGGAAATCGAAATTTGGAAAAAAAAAACCCGAAAAAAAAAAAATTTTTTTAAAAATTTTTTAAAAAATCCGAAAAAAACATTTGGGGAAAACCCCCGAACCCCCCCGGGGGGATAAAATGGTGAAAAAAACCCCATAAATTTTTAAATAAATTAAAAATTTAATTCCAATTCTTGTTTTTTAAACCCAATTTAAATTTAAGATTTTTTTGTTAAAAAGATTTTGCCAAACCCTTCAATCCCAAAAACCTTTTTTTTTTAAAAACCCCGCAAACAACCAACCAAATTTGGGTTTAAACTTTTAAAAAACTTTTGGGGCCCTCCCGTTTTTTTTCCAAAAAAGGGGTTTAAGGGGGTTCGCGTTCCCCCATTCCAAAAAATTTTTAGGAAATTTTTAAGGCCCAAAGGGGCGGCTTTTTGTCACTAGAAAAATTACAAAGGATTATGTGTGGTGTTTATACTTTATATTAAGCCATGTAGGTATTATTAGTTATCAAGAAAAAAAAATAAGTATAATGATAGCAACATCTTCAGAAAATTCGTACAAGGGGCTAGAAAAAAAAACAAATAATCAACTATGATAAGTACAAAAAGGACTTTTTAGGTTAAAAACTTAGGAGAGGAGAGGTAGTGGTATTAATTCTGGAGGTACTCGGGGGTTCAACAATAAAAATGTTAATATTCCCACCAACCCAGTACTGATCTGATTTGAAAGTTTCAGAGGGTGGTAATACCACAGCACTTGGACTTCAGTAGGTCCTTTGTACTTTATGTGGAATTTTCCTAATTTCGGCTAATAAGGACCAGTTTATACCCAGCATGAAGTTCTGTTTAAATGTGAAGGCGGGACAATCGCAAAGAATATGTTCCACGGTGTCATCTTTTAACCAAAAAATTTTTGGTCGTTTAAAACCCTTTTAAAATATGTGTTCTCGTAGCCCACAGTCCCCAGGGAACGCCCGTTTAACGATGCCCCAAAAAAGGGGGTTCCTTCTGGACATCGAAAAACACCCTCTTCGCTATTACCTTGTCGGGATACCCCAACAATATTTTTGCAAGGTTGCAGTTGTGTTTCATTCCACCCCTTTTTAAACAAACGAGGGGGGGTATACTTTTTTATGACGTCTTTTTGTGCTTTTCCCCCAAACCCAAAGGGGGGTGCGGGACCGGAAAAGCTTTCGTAAACCCCCCCTGGCCCCCCGAGTCCAGGTTAAGTCATAGTCATTAACACTGAAACGCTAAAAAAAAATTAAAAAAAGTTTTCGTATTCATCAATCATCAACCCCAAGAAGGGTAAGAGTTGTGAGAGCCCTTTGGGCAAACAACCACGCCTGAAGAATTGAGAAAAAAAACCCCCAATCCCCCAAAAAAAACCCCAAAATTTTTTAGTACCTTCCGATTATTTTGCTTAAAACTTTAAAAAAACTTTGGGGGAATCTTGAAAAATTTTTAAAAAATATTAAAAGGTTTCAAAGTGTTTACCCCCCCAAAAAAAAAAAAATTTATAAAACTGATTTTTTAAAATATTTATTACATTTAATTAAGTACAATCGGGGGTATCATGGGGAAAATTTAAAAAAAAAAAACAGGAAATAAGTTTTTTTTTTTAAATTTTTTTTAAAAAAAAAACCCTAAAATACATAAATTACAATTTTTGGGTTTTGGAAATTATTACAAATTTACAGCATTTTTTAAAATTTTTTTGATAAAAAAAAAGGGGACAACGATTACACATCTATTTTTATTGTTATATACATTTGTACATAAATATCACCCATCGGGGTTTTATAATCTTTACTTTTTTTAAAAAGGGGAACCCAAAATTACAAGCGCCCAAAATTTCGGGAATTATTTTTGGAAAAAAAAAAAGGGGGTTTATTTTTGGAAAAAAAAACGAAAAAAATTTTAAAAATTTTTAATTATTTAACGATTTTTTTATTTTCTCTTCTTTAAAGGGGAAAGTTGTATTTTTTTTGGGGAAAATTTTAAAAAAAAAAATATCCATCTAAATATAATTATCTCATTTTTACGGAAAACAGAAAATTTACAATTTAACTAGAACTAGGTAATTGTTGGAAAGTGGTTGTTTATTTGTTCTGGTTAGTTTAAAAATATGGTGGATTTTTTTCTCGTTACATTGTAAATTTTCTATTTTTCGTAATAATAAGAAAATGGAGATAATTATACAAAGGAAACCAAGATACAGGGTGATATATTTAAAGTGTAATAAAGAATTTAAATAGTTTATGAACGTGTTTTTTCTTGTTGAGCGCATTGGGAAAAAATTTTTAAAGTAAATATTTTTAAAAAAAGGGGAACCCTAGGGAAAATTTTTTAAGTATATTTTTTTTTAAACAAAAAGTTTGCCAATCATATTTTAAATAGAAAATTAAATTATACCAAGCGAAAAAAAATTAATGGAGTTTAAAAAAACAAACAAAAAAGTGGCTGGTGACGCCAAACAATGAAACGATTTAAAAAAAAGGGTTTAAAGTTTTAAATTTGGGCCCTATAAAAAAACCCCCCTATCCCAAATTTCATTAAAAACGAAGAACAAATGTTAAGTTTAGGGCCCCAAAATTTTTTAAAAAAAAACTTTAAAAGTTATCACCCTTATATTGGTTGCCTTTGACTTTCGACTGGGGAAAAATTTTACCTAACCTTAATTTTTTCCCCAAAAAAAACTTTTTAAAAAAATTACCATTATTTATGGGACACCCTGTATATATTTTTTTATTCTTCGGTTTTTCATGTACTTTTCGACGATATCCTTAAAAAAAGAAGAAAGTTAAAATTTTATCTTTTTTTTTTTATTTCAAAAAGTCTTTTTTTTTTAAATTTTTTTAAAAATTTAAACTATTTTTATCTTAAGTGCGCCATAAAAACAAACAATATGGAAAAAATATAAAAAAATCTTAATTTTTCAATTTTGTAAAGCCAAAAATATGGTGGACCACACTTTCAAATGATTTACGAACTTAATTATGGAAACTAAATATCTGTGAAACTATAAAGTTAAATTTTTTTATTTTTTTGTATTACAATAAACCTGTGGTTAAAAACTTTTCCCCAAAAACATTGGTAACCTGAGCCTTTTACATAACCAATTAAAGGGCGGTTTATACCAATTCGCAAATATTTTAAAAATTATCTTTGCTTCTTACAATAAAAATATTTGTTGTATTAACTTAAAAAAACCTTTGTTAGAAATTAAGTTATCTCAAGTTAAAAAAAAAATCAAAAAATTTGACTATAATTTAGACCATTATATTACAAAACCGAGGAAATATTTCTTTTGGTAAATTTGTAAATTTTTATTTAAAACTGTCAAAAAAACATTATTAGTTTAATTTTAAAACTCGCTTTTTTTTTTTCTAAAAAATAGTAATTTTTGAGATACTGTAGTATTTTTGCGGAGGTACGATATAAAATCTTAAACAATAATAAATTGTTTTATCAAATTTTCCACTAAAACCACTTTAATTTTAAAATTAAATATTTTGGAACCAAAAAAACCAAAAATTTTTTCCCAAAAAAAAAATCTTTTTTGAAAACCCATTAAATAACATAATGAAAGCTCATGTAAAAAGGGTTTAAAAAACCTTTTTTAAAAAAGGGGGCAAAGCATCCATATTGAATATACTTTTTTTTAAAAATTTTTAAACACAAAGTACACTTTCATTATTTTTTAAAGATAATAAGTGAAATTTAAAAAATTTAACACTAATTAATACAACTATACTTTATAAAAATTTTTTTTCCCAAGTCATGGGGATGGGCGGTGACTATCGATGTTGGGTGAAATCGAACTTCTTGTACATCTGATATTCGAAGTTGTTATGTGGTTATTAACATTTTTTTGGGGAACTACCCCTTTTTGCCCTTATGTCGATGCCCGTGTGATTTTCTTTCATGTTTCATAGGGTTTGTTTAAATCAAAATTTTTGCCATATCAATATCGGTTGACCCATTTTAAACGGATTTTAATAGATTTTGACACCCTTTTCAAGATGGGTGACACGTTAGTTGTCCAGTAGGGGTTTTTACAATGAGGCACTCAACAGGGCTAATCCCAGGGCGGAAATTTTTTGGGGGAGGCAAGTTCTTTAAAAGGGTTTTTTGTTGAAATCACCTTCATATTAAGATAAATAAAATAATTTTTTTCATTATCAAGATTATGTTTAAATTATTATACATGTTGCAATTGTATCTATTAAAAAAAATTCTTGTGTCTAAAAAATGTATAAATTAACAGACCCCTATGCTCGCGCCAAGTGAGCGTTTAACATAATATGGGGCGTAAGACTACGTGTCATTATTCTTCTATTATATAATATCATCATAACTTCAGCATATATTTACCCTCATATTTATCATTATTACAGATTCATTGACGTTTTACTGACTTCTTTAATTTTTTTTGTCACTTTTATGCACATAATACTGTTTTGTTTTATTGATTATTAAATTTTATTTTTTTTTTATCTTGGCACAGTCCACGAAGGCTGATGCCTAACTACTAATAACGTACCGTGGGTGTCTTCGTGGGGGAGGGAGTTTGTTCACACGGGACTTAAATTTTTGAAGATTGGGAGGAAAGGAAAACTTCGCGGGCAGCAGGTTTCCCTAGTCTTGACACTTAGGGGTGAAGGTACGAAGAAAGGGGAAGCTGCACTACGTGTCGCTCGGTTGGGAGCTGCCAGAAAGGGGAAATTTTACTGGCCAACTCCTCCGAGCAGAAGCCTGAAAAAACCTATAGAAGAGCGACAGATCCCCAGAGCTTGACGGTGGGGGAAAAAGCCTTTCTGTGAGCGTGGGACCATTAATAAGACGAACGGCTCTTTTTGAATGGAGTCCAGAATGCTAAGTGTTGTAGGGGACGCCATTCCCCAGACATGAGAACCATATTCTAAAGAGGGTCTGATTTGAAGAGAAATACTTTCTGGCTCGAAAGAGGAATCCAAACTTTTTTGAAGCTGCCGAGGCTATTGATGTAATGTGTTTGTGCCAGTCGAGGTTATTCTCAAAAGTAAAGCCGACTAGATTAAACGACTCTTTGTTCCGCAGAATTTGGCCGCTCATATGTAACGAATGGGCTTTAGCAGACTTTTTTCGCGACAGCAAACATGACTGTGTTTTCGAGGCATTGAACTGAACAAGTTTTTTGGCGCCCCAATCCAAGATAAGTTTGAGGTCTTTCGAGTTGTTATGATATAAAGAGCCTTCTGAATTTCGCGCAGTATTTTTAAAAGTTGTAAAGTGGTTCAATGGTCTGTCCGGTAGCGTAGTGGTCAGAGCCTCGGCGATCCGGGTTCGAATCCCAGCCCCGCCGGGCAGACATATTTAGGTAGTAGTTATTTAAAATAACGTCCGTGGTGGCACTACCGCGTTGTCAAAAAAAGGGGCTGTAAATGCAATATTTGCATGTTTCAGTGCTTGGGCGGTTGAGGAACTGGGGCAAAAAGATGGGTCAAACATCAAAACCCCGGGACTCCTACTCTGGTACTTGGGGGTATATATGTATATGTATATGTCTAATATATATAGTATATATGTATATGCAAAATCCTTCGTGAGTTGTCACAAAGAAAAAAAAATATCGGTATATTGATTTGGGTAGAGTCTTGGAGGAGGAGCGTCCGATGCTTTTAATTTTCACGAGGAACTGCCTGGATGTACAACAAAGACCCCTGAATTTGCCCAGAATTTTTGAAGTGATTTAAATATAAAAGAACACTTTTTAAAAAAAATTTCATCAACAATATTTCTCGAACAAACCCAGAAATTTTGACATGTTAGTGGAACGATCAATGCGTTTTTTTTAGGTTAAGAACTAATTAGCTTTTGGAATCGGTCGGTACAGCCGTTTAAAAGTTATAAAAAAAAAATTTGAAATTTTTATTTTTTGGAATTTTTCAAAATCTACCGGTCGGAATCGTTTCGAATAGTATAGAAAATCTAGGTTTGTTAAAGCCCTTTAAGATACAAATGCCTAAAGTAAGGTAATTTAGTAGGCTTAAATTGAGGCACGAGCCAAAGGGACTAACACATTTACAGCGACATTAAGAGCTTTCACCCCCACTCGCCTACAGCATCGGCAGCAGTAACGGTCAAGCGTAACAGGAACAGTGTGACGATTTTTTTCCAAATCGCTATAAATTTTCTCCCAAACGTCGATAAAGACGTTTCACTTCAAAACTATAATTTTCTTTAAAATTTCGGTGATAGGGCGGCATTTTCTTCAGTGCCCAGGGGGGGGCTAAGGCTAAATCCGGCCCTGATTGTAGCACATCTACCCTGTGGTTAACCCCACTCCTTTACCTATGTCTTTTGCACCTATATCATAATAGCTGCATTCTAGTGTGGGTGGTCGATAAAATGACTTATGAATAGAACCCTCCGTTCCGTTATCTCCACCACTGTATATCCAGATATATAAAAATTCAAAATATACATATTATTCTTTAACCTCTAGCATGTATTACATTGTGCGGATCGACAAA
>JAHBCN010027340.1:0-10115 GCA_019359885.1 Listronotus oregonensis | reverse complement strand
AGAAACAATATTTAAATGGAACATTTTTTTTTCGTAACCATAAAGTCCATAATCCCCAACCCGGGCATACATTTTACTTGCATTTATGTTAAAAGTTCTGATTGCTCGATCTTTATAATTTTTATTACACAGCCACACAAAAAAAAATCGTTTCCACGAATGCAACCTCTTGGACCTTAGACTTTTGCAAATTTTTTGCAAAAATTTGTATATAGGTTTTTGGGGACGCTGAATTCGAGGTCAGTTTGTTGATATCACGTCACGTTTCAAGGTCACCTCAAGGTCAAATCATTAGATTTTGACAAATAAATTTGCAAAAATTTATATATAGGTTTTTGGGGTCGGTGAATCTGAATTCGAGGTCAGTTTGTTGATATCAGGTCATTTCAAGGTCATATCAAGGTCAAATCACAAGATTTAAAAAAAATTGCAAAAATTTATATATATGTTTTTGGGGTCGCTGAATCCGAATCTGAGATCAGTTTGTTGATATCAGGTCATTTCAAGGTCATATCAAGGTCAAATCATTAGATATTAAGAAAAAATTTGCAAAATGTACATATATAGGTTTTTGGGGTCGCTGAATCCAAATCCAAGGTCCGTTTGTTCATATCAGGTCATATCAAGGTTAAATCATTAGTTACATTTCCTGCATAATCACATTGACGAGTTTCCTGAAAACTGCGGTGATTTTAGTGACGAACAAGGAAAGCGTTTTCATCAGGACATTAAAGAAATGGAGAAAAGATACCAAGGTGTATGGGGCATTAATATGATGGCTGATTACTGCTAGACGCTGAAAAAGGATATTGAGCCTAGAGGAATTAAACGTAAAAATCGTAAACCATTGCGGCGATCTTTTGAGCCCAAAAGGAAGCGTTACGAAAAGAATGGATAACTTTATACCTTATACTGCAAATTAATATTTATAAATATTTGTAATTTTATATATTACAAATTTGGTATTTTGCGCGCTTCTATATATGTTTTGTGATTTATAAATTCTTAGCTTATGCGCGAATTGATAAGGAATATTTTTGTGAGTTCTTTCAGAATTTGAGCTTCGAAAAACTTTGAACATCACTTATGTAAACAACCAATTTTAGATTTAGATTTAGCAAATTAGGCTATTAGAAAATTATATTTAATATTTTTTGGATAAAATCTGATTATTTAACTTTAATATGGCCTTTAAATGATCTTAACGCGCCCTCATATTAGCCATCTATTCTCAGATTTATATTTTGCGACCTCAATAACCTATGTAAAAATTATTTTCAAATTTTCTTGGCAAAAACTAAGGATTTGACCTTGATATGACTTTCAAATGACCATAACCCGGCCTATATTAACAAACTGACCTCGGATTCGGATTCAGCGACCCCAAAAACCTATATATAAATTATTGTAATTTTTTTTCTCAAAATATAGTGATTTGACCTTGCTATGACCTTGAAATGACCTTATATCAACAAACTGACCTCAGATTCGGATTCAGCGTCCCCAAAAACCTTTATATAAATTTTTGCAATTTTTTTTGTCAAAATCTAATGATTTGACCTTGAGGTGACCTTGAAACGTGACCTGATATCAACAAACTGACCTCGGATTCGGATTCAACGTCCCCAAAAACCTAAATATGAATTTTTGCAATTTTTTTTGTCAAAATCTAATGGTTTGACCTTGGGGTGACCTTGAAACGTGACCTGATGAAGGCAAACTGACCTCGGATTCAAATTCAGCGACCCCAAAAACCTAAGATCGAATGGGTTGCATTCGTGGAAACGAAAAAATTTTTTTGTGTGTGGTTGTTATCGTTGAGATAGCCCTGAAGGACTTTTAAATGGACATTTTATTATTTCAATTCAGGTGTCATCCAAAAGTAAATTTAAAATTTTAATACATTTTTATATTTCGTAAGCAGAGAACTTACTTAACGTTGGTACTGGTGAAACTTCCTGTTAAATTACAATAAGATGTCCCATTAATAAGTCGCTTGAGGTTATCTCAAGGATCACATTTAAAATCCTTATGAAAATCTAGGATCGTAAGTTTTGAAATACAGTTCGAAAAAATGTTTTATTTAAGGGTGAACTCATATTGATCTAAGAAATAACATATTCAAATTTGAAGAATAGTTACCAAAAACTAATTTGTCAAGAAATTTCTTAACAGATCAAATGAACATTTAATAGGGAAGTACCATGTTTGTCAAAATGGAATTATTATTTCTCGAACGCATCATTTTAGTTAAACAATACATCTTTAAATTTTAAACCAGCCATTAAAAATATGTTGGCAATAAATAAGAAACACAGTTTAATCTAAAAAACATCTTAGAACAATTGGACCACCTATGCGGAGCATGGGCCATTAAAATAATAATATCTAAACATAAAAGTTAAGTTACCATAAAATTAACCGTTAGTGAACCTTTTATGTTAGTTGTAATTGGGTAATATTGAATTTTTTAAAACTTAAGTTAACCATCTGAAATATTGCTGGTATTTTCATTGCATCTATGTTTCTGCAGGAACTTTTAGTAGTTGCACTATAAATACTGCGTTTTTAATACCAAATATGGCTATAAATAAATACTATTTTAAACTCACTGGGTTATAAAAAATGGAATCAGCCATCCTTCGAATAATTCTTGGGGTGATTCTACTTGTTAAATTATGAAGAAAAGTTTATATCGTAACTTATAATGGCACAACATCCAGTGCAGTCCTGTTAATTATGGAGTTCCGCAGGGCTCTGTTCTTGGCCCTGTTTTATTCCTTTTATATGTAAACGATATTAGTGCTTGTACCTTAGATAAGAGTGCAGATATTATTTTGTATGCTGATGACACCACGGCACTTGTTAAAAAATATGATTTGGCTCAACTTGACCAGCAAGGTAAGAACATCCAATGTGAGATCCAGAAGTGGTTTCTTTCGAATGGTCTGAGTATAAATAAAACAAAAACTTAGACATTGGATTTTTCTCTTAGACCACTGGAGACAATAACGAGCTCTGTTAAGTTCCTGGGTGTGTGTTTGGACTCGAGATTGACATGGGAAAGACATGCTGAACATCTTGCAAGCGTGTTGAGTAAAAGCACTTTATTATTCGTAACCTTAAGAACATTGTTACAGAGGAAGTCTTGATGAAGGCTTACTATGGTCACTTTTACTCACACCTTTCGTATGCGATCTTGTGTTGGGGACATTCGCCGCATTTGGCTAAGGTTTTCGCAGTGCAAAGGCGCTGCATAAGGATAATGGCTGGATTAAGATTTAGGGATTGTTATAGAAAGAGTTTTATCTCTCTTGGCATTCTTACATTGCCATCAATTTATATACTAGCCTGTCTTGTGCATGTGAGGAATAACACTGCGAAGTATTCCCATAACTGTGACTACCACAGTTACAATACTAGGGGAAAGAATTTTTTTACCTTTCGTTACAGCAGAGTTGATAGGTCGAGGGATGGCAGAAACCACTATGGTTTAAAAATGTTTAATGTCTTGCCCGAAGATAAACTAAAAAATTATCTAAAGAAGAAAGCGTTCTACAATAGCGATGAATATTTAAAAAATAACTTTAACGATTTAAAATAACGTCAGAATGTCAGAGTTGTATGGGCTTGCTGTTAGTATTTCTAAGACTAATGTGTACGTATTTTAGTGTATCGTGTTAGATTTTATATATTTGAGCCTATGTTTGTATTGTAAAATATTTGTCCTTTTTTTTTGTTTGTTCTTTCTCAGTTTTAATGACAAATGATTTTAACCAATATGTGCGAATTTTACTTTAGTTTAAGTTTTTTATTTCTAAATCTGTATTAATTGTTTATAAATATAATATTAACTTCTCGTTCATTTTAAGTCATTAAATAGGAATATTTGACTTTGTATATTCTGTTGTTTCCCAAATTGTATTTTGACTTTTTTTTTACTTGTGAAAATACTGTATAGTATGTACATTCATCAATAAATATTATTATTATTATTATTATTATTATTATTATTATTATTATTATTATTATTATTATTATTATTATTATTATTATTATCAACATAAATCTGTAAATCCGTCATAAGGTTGCTCGCGATTCAAAGATGGCCTCGGGATATAGGGGTTCTATTTTATATCTCTGGAACCGTTTTAGATGGTCATCTGAGTTTTGACATATGAATTGCTTTTAATAGTAGGCACTTTTCAGTGTTTTTACTAAATTAATATTTTAATCAGGGGCTTTACCCAGAGGGGAGGCCTGATTTAATTTTTTCATATTTTTACTAAACACCATATTTCTGAGGTAAACAATTTAAATAAGGTTCCAAAATCAAATTTATTTGATTATAATTGTGTTAATAACAGTATAATTAAAAAATATATATTGTTTTCGCTTCAAAAAATGCCGAAAAATGAAGAGTGTTTTTCAAAAAGGGCTAGCCGGGACAAGTTTTCAACAAGAACCCCTTTTTTTTATGTTATTTATATCGAAAATCAGAATTTATAAAAAAAAACTGCAAAAATATGACGTTTAATAAAAAGTGAAAAAATTAAAGAGGCCACCCTGTCAGCACGCCCCCGATTAAATTAATAATTTAGTAAAAACACAAAAAAGTATCCAATATTAAAAGAATTTATACCAAAACTCAGATGACTATCTGATACGGTTCCAGAAATATAAAATAAAACCTATATCCCGGTGCCATCTTTGAATCGCCATAGCGACCTTATGACGCATTTACGGACCTATGTTAATAAGAACTTTTCTTCATAATTTTAAAATTAGAATTACCCTTAGAATTATTCGAACGTTATTTCCGGACACCCTGTATATATACAGCGTGTCCAAGTATGGGCCAGTATGGAATTTTCGAAACGGTAAGAGATAGGTGGGTAGTTTAAATTTGGCAAAGTTGCGTATCGGGTAGCTCATTATATACCGTTATAAAATTAAAGTTCTATTTTGTACTTCTGGAAATATGCCCGAAAAACTGAAATTTCCAATTTTAATTTTTTTTTTACAAGTTTATTTTATAAATTAAAAAAAATCTAAAAATACATTCTTATTAAAAATTTTTGCGCTTTATCCATTGGCAAAGTCAAAATTTTCTTACGACGTTTCTTTTTTGCTAATCCATTATTAACTGAGTTTTTTTAGATACGGCCCACCATTGATTATTGTATTTTTTTTGAAGCAATCTTAATCCCAATTACAATAATGTATAACAATTAATATATTTCTGTTAAATTAACTTTTTTTTTCATAAGAGACAATAAGTTAAACAAGGAACGCACATCATTTCTTATAGGGGCGTTCCATATTTGTTAAATAAATATTAAGTGTTATACATTTTTTTAATTGGGATAATCGGATGGTTAAAAAAAACTAAATTAAAAACCCAGGTTTGTGTTTAAAAATATAAAGGTTGAACGAAAACGAAACGTCGTAAAAAAAAGTGACTTTTTAGAATTTTTCTAACTTTGGAAATAAAGTAGTAAAAAAATAAAAACAAAAATCGCAAATTTTGGTTTTTTGGGGCCATTTTCCAAATGAAAAAAAAGTGGTTTGCCAGGTCAAAGAAGAAAGGCGAAAAGCCTTAAATCCCTTTTTTTGCCTACCACTGCCCTGGTGTTTAGAGCCATGAGGTGCGGGATTTTCGGTTTATCCAGTTCTCATTTAAAGTTTAGAAAATACTACGACGGTTCTTGCAGAATGGTTCCAGTTCTAGCTTGTCCTTTATCTAATCTGTCTCATAATTTCCTCCGTGATCTTTATGACCTGATTCCAGGCTACAGTTAGCTTTTTTGTGCAGGCCATTTTTTAAGGGCAGATATACGCTCTCTTATATTGATTTTTATGTAAGCTTATTGTCTATAAGGCAGCTTGATTATCCAAATATATAACAATATGCTTTCGTTGTATTGCTTTTCCACTGATCCATATAGCACAGTATTGCATTCCTTTTTTTTAAATAGCATAACATGTTATTCAAGACTTACTGGTGTTTTTAACCCTCAAATTGTTTCCATAATAATTCTGATATTCTGGTTAATATCAAGTCTAGGTATATCAAATGAGGTTTTCTTTGAGAGAATAGCGCTTCTACAACAACTGGAAGTATTATTATAAAATTAAGAGACCAACTAGTATTATTTTAAAAACTATTTTTAATTTCCGTAACTCTAGTATAATAAACGATAGGTAAATAATTGATAACTGATATACATTCTCAATATGATAATATTGTTTCTGATTAAAATTTAAATTAAATTTTATGTATCCAATTATTAATTTTCAACAAAATTAATTAAATCATTGAATAAGTATCTACCAAAGTTTCAAACAAAACAATATAAATTAAAGCATAGTTTGTCAGTTGTATGTATAGTGGTAATATAATATCTCCATGTAGTTATTGGTTAAATATTGGAATAATTCATAAAAGCGTCAAAAACAAGTTATATATAATATAATTACTTTTATTTAATTATATTACAGTTTATGGTTATGGGATTTAAATTTTTAGAAATATATATCTACATTTATTTAAAAATAATAGTTTCTTACGTAAGAAGTTTCCAAACAAGATTCCAGGGCACCGGTAGTCGGCGAAACCAAAGAGATAGTTTTTGGCTGAAAAGGATCATTTTTAGGTTGTCGTCCGAAGCTGGGATTCTGTAAAAATATAAGGAAAGAGAATGTCAACATAGGGATCACATGTCCTTGTTGCCCTTAAAGATAACTCATAAGTTTGTCACTGTTTCGAAAGAGATAGAGAAAGGGAATGTCAAAAAATTTGCTTACAGAATGGGCCCCGAAAAACTTTTATATTTTTAGGGAAATTAAAATATATGAAATTTTGTAAAAAGAATGGGCGTGTTCCTACTTCAAAATTAAATGTTTATCCAACTAAAAAAAGTTTTTCATTTGCACTGCTTTACTTTTAATGGAAATAAAACAAATTGTGAATGCAATACCACAATGGTTTTAATTTTGTTTAAGCATATTTGATGAAACTCTCTTAAAAAAGTTATATCAGCCCCATGACGGGTGCGCACTTATGTAACAAAATAAATTGGACCCCTAAATATGTAAATAAGAAATGACTGCTGCATGCTGTGCACCACAATTTTTACTTTTTCTACTTAACAAAAAATTAAAAAAAATGTAATATGTATAAGTTCTGTTTATTTTTAAATAAAATAACGTATATTCTCAACTTCTCTTAACATCTTAAGTTTAAAAAGGACATCATGCACATAGTGCATTCATTTTACGAAAATGTAATTCTATTAAATGTTTTAATACAAAATTAAAGTTCTTAAGCAAAATAAATTATTATAATAAAAACAAAACCCACTACTTCTTGGATATAAGGAGCCAAACAGTTTCAAAGCATCTATTATAGTGTTTGTTTGGAATAATTTATATTATATATATATATATATATATATATATATATATATATATATATATATATATATATATATATATATATATATATATATATATATATATATATATATATATAGGTGATTGGTTGAGGCGAAAAATGAAGGCCTGTATTAATTTTTTAAATTTTAAAATCAAAAACCAAGAATAATTTTTTTGCAAATTTTTCTTCGTTTCCAAGATCCACTATAAAGTTTTGCCAACATTTAAACAACAAACAAAACTTTTGACAACGGCTGAATTTGATTTCATATGACGTAATAGTTTGAAAGCGCCAAAAGATTAAGGACACCCACAATGTGATTAATTTTTTTGCAAAACTTTATAGTGAAATATCTTGGAAACGAAGGAAAATATGCAAAAAAGGTATTCTTGGTTTTCGGTTCAGAATTAAAAATTAATTCGGGTCTTCATTTTTCGTCTCTATTTACCAATCACCCTGTATATATATATATATATATTATATATATATATATATATATATATATATATATATATATATATATATAATATATATATATATATATATATATATATATATATATAAAATATATATATATATATATATATATATATATATATATATATATAAAAAGCGCAGAGCATTGGAACATAGGACGGTCCTAAGGGATTTTGATGTACCTAAAAACGCCGCACGCATTGCTTATCGTTCAATAATTTTCGGCAAGCAATAATTTAAAAAAGACGCGCGTCCGGCCGGCCAAGCGATCAATTCAATAAGTTTACTTTATTCCTGAAATAATTCTTTACTATCGAACGTTTCGACAGCTTTTAGTTGTACGGTGTCGATTATTTGCGACCAAAAAAATTTTTTTTTAATACTATAATAATTAAATAATGGATGTTTGGAACTGGAAGAAAAAATGAAAATTATTAAATGATATCACCGTGAAAATCCTGATAGGGGAATTAGGAATTATTTATTAATTTATTTTCAACCAGGCTTACCCCACGATTTTCACTATTCACCGAGTCATTAAAAACTTTCACACATTTGGTTGTTTAAACTTTTAAGAAAAACATAAACATGATAGTGCACCAGAAAAAACAACGAAAGGGAAATGAAGGAAATTATGGTAGTGGCAAGTGTTATTAGAAACCTACAATTTTACTAATACAATTGCACAACAGGGTTAATTTTTGCAAAAGATCAGTGGAAAGAGTGCTGAAAAAGACAAGAATAAACCCATCCTACAAAGTAAGAAAAACCCAAAATTTTCCCCCGATGATCATTTTAGACAAAAAGCAATTTTGTGAAACTGTAATGGAAATGGAAAATAACAATGAAAATTTTATAAGAAAAAATTGTTCTTCATGTTTTCACCCAACGATTTTTTTTTTTTTTATTCTTTTGAATGCACATTAATTTATTTTTAAAAAAAATCTTCTCCGTGCCATTATTTATTTGAAAAAAATCTTTTATTTTATTAGGAAAAAAATGTCTCGAAAGCAACTAATTTTAAATTTATGGCTGATAAGAAATCCGATCGAAGACGGTTGATGCTAGCTAGCTCCTGCTACTTGCCTACAAACACTGCATATTCTTACTGAAAAAAAAACGTAGTACACAACTAAACTGGGCAGACAACCCTTCCGAATTTATCACCGTACCCCCACCAGTCCCAACTAAAAATGAGCCACGTGAGGAAACGAGACAGAAATTGAAATGCAAGCCACAAAATTATTATTGGTATTTTAGAATTGGTACATCCAAAATCATCCAGGAGCCTCCCTTTTTCGCAGTACGGTGCGCTTTACTGTATATTGATCTTACATTTTCATTGATATAGCAATGTTCAAGCGATCTCAATGCTGACCGTCGCTTGACCACAAAATCTAGCCTAAGAATCGTCATTTTAGGGGGGTCTGACTACAAAAAAAAATTAATGCATCTAGTAACATGTTTACAAAATAAATGGAAAAACTTTATTTCGCTTTTTACCGGATAAATAAAGGCTAAGGTTAAATATAACAACTTAGATGAGGGCAGAGCAAGTAGATTTCATATTACTTGGTCTTAAAGCAAGCGGGTCTAATCTGGAATATAAAACACTGAATTTTCATTTCAGCTGGTATGTGTCATTTTAATGTAATGTTTTTTTAGTAAAATATACCAGTCAAAACAAACTTACATACCATTTATGACAAAAAGTTATAAACAACAATTAAAAGCTCTCAGAATTTTTAAAATTTTATATTAAAATAATTAAAATTTTATTTTTCATTTAAGTTTATCTTAATTTCTAAACAATGGTAGACTTGCTGTAGTAGCCAAAGTAGTCTAGATCATTCTTCTTATTAATTGTTATAAGGGCAAGGGTCAAAAGTTATAAGGGTCAAGGCTATGATTGTATAAGGGTCCCATCCAAAAGAACGAAGGAAGAAATGCTCAGACAAAGTAGGAAAAGACTTCGCATAACAGTAGGGTTGCTAACAGGGCATGATAACCTGAGAGGACACCTACAAAAGATAGGCTAATACAATTGGGACCCAAGTTGAAGAATGTGCGACGAGGAAGAAACAGCCTACCATGGCCTGTGCGAACGTGAAGCGTTAAATCACAAAAAAAAACAGGCATTATTTGTGCAACAGACTCGTAGAAGAAACAAGACTAATGTGAAGATTGGAAAAGTAATGGG
>JAHBCN010027339.1:0-10147 GCA_019359885.1 Listronotus oregonensis | reverse complement strand
GAAAAGTGACAAAGTCCGCTCCGAAACGTAAATGTCGGAGTGCCTCAAGGCACAAGCAGACAAAGGTGCGCGACGTAACGGGTGAATCTGTTTCGTAAGGTGCCCCTGAAGTCACCGGCGCCTGTTTCACGGGGAAGGGCTAATCCATCCCGAACAAACAGGTGCTTAGGAAGGGTTCCCTGATTCCAAACAGAAGGCGGACAGAACCGCCTTTATAGGAAAAAAGGGTTCCCTGGCTTTAAACAGAAAGCGGATAGGACCGTTTTCATAGGATTAGGCCGGAGATGCGGCATCAGAAAGAACATCTGGTTCCTGTAACAAGGACCTGGTAGCTACCCACGTCACTAGACCGGGAGAGGAGGGCATGATGGATCTAATCGTCTGCTCGTCATACTCTCCAGGAGACAGGGACACCAGGACACATCAGAACACATTGTGCTCGTGTCCGGTAGCGACACGAGTAAAAGGAGATATAAGAACTCTCTCCCAATCTGGTATCGGATTCATTAGAAGTCCGATCCTATTGGGAGAAATATAAAAAGGTGTGAGCCACAATAGACCGAGCGGTCGCAGTGGAGGGCGTAAAGTCCACTCACTATAAACCTACCTACCTGCCTAGGTAAAATTTGGTTATTTAATATCTTGCAAAAGACACGGAAGATTTATTTTAAATGGGGTAGTTTTTGTGTTAATATTCGTTTAAATATTAAAAACTTAAGTTCCATTTTAAAATTATCAATACATCATGTCCAAATTTTTATAATAAATTAATATAATAAATAATTCTTTCATGGAAAAGAGCCCGACCAAAAATACTGGCTCTTAAAAAATAAATTCACAAAAGAATTGTAGTTGTATCTTTGAAATTATTATAATTTTCAAGTTTCTTTGTGTTATCATAAGACAGCAGATTCTGCAAATGTGTGTGACTTAATTTAACTATATCTTTATCTCGTATGATTTACGAGCTTCCAATACATCTATTTAAATTAGTAGCGTTTTTTCAGTTCAAATAAAATTTCAAAGAAAATAAGAAAAGCTTTTATTTTCCTACTCATTGAACTTTAATGGCAAATGACACACTCAAGCAGACGCTGACTCACAACATCGATCCCGAAGACGGATTTGGGCTTTAAGCCAACAACGTGATAAGAGTCATTTAGTTATCCTAACGCAATTTACCGGAAGACTCGGAGTCCTTGACGTACTTCACATTTTCCTTTATGCCATACATCTAGTATTCTTGACCTCTTTAAGTGGACAAACTGGATAGAATAAATATTATGCGTTTAGGCTGCAATGAAAGATTTTTTTAGCAGATAAAAATCAAATATCAAAATAGCATTGGCATATACGCGGGGAGAAATAGCTTTTAGGGCCTTATAAACCTCTTTTCTCACGATACAAATGTAAAATTTATTCTTTCTTTCCCCGCAGAGTTTTAATAGTTTTCTATTTAAAAAATAAATGGGGAGTTGGAAATACAAATAATTTGTAATACCGATTGTCCCGAAAATGCCGTTGAACAGACTTGTAATGACTAAAGACCGGATAAAAAAGCACAAAAAATGGAAAAAAAGTGCCTAAAAAAACATGAAAATATTTTTAAAAACACAAAAAAATGAAAAAAAGTGCTTAAAAAAGCATAAAAATATTTTAAAAAAGCACAAAATTAAAAAAAGCATTTGAAAAAAAAATGAAAACAAGTTGTAATAATAATATATTGTTATTTTTATTTATTATTTTACATTTAACACGTTCTATTTATTTTCAATATACTTATTTACTATTAACAATGCTTAAAAGAAAATATAAATAAATGTTTCTCCAAATTTTCCGTAGTAAAATGATGTCTTCTGTCTGATAAAATGTTTTTGTATGCAGAAAAACTTCGTTCTACATCTACACTGGTTATAGGTGCATATTTAAATTTTGGTATAATTGCTGGATCTATTTTAAAATCGGAATTTGATGAACAATTCAAAATAGTAGATACTTTTTGCAATGTTTGGAACCCTGTATTCTTTGAAAGAGTCTGAACCAATTTTTCTTTTATTATTTGATTGATAGATCCTGGGATACTATTTGCTGCAGCTTCAAAATTTTTAATAACCTTTATGGATTCCAGTAACGGCTGCTGCTGTTTTTCCAAAAATTGAATGCTTTGACTTACAAATTTAAAATGAGTTTTGATAAAAGCCAAATTATGTGCAAGTTCGGGTACTTCTAAAACTTCCTGACATTCTTGAATTGCTTTGCTTTCTGTACCCTGAAATTCAAGTATCAAGCTTTTAAATTCGTTAAAATTATTGGCATAGTACAAGGCAGCATCTAGCCAAGTTCCCCAGCGTGTTAAAATAGGTTCTGGGGGTAGAGGAATATAAGGACATATTTCCTTAAAAAGTTGCACTCTCAATGGAACTTTTATAAATATTTTTTTGCCATTTTTTATTAATTTATTGACCAACAAATACTGCAATCTTATAGTTTTAGCTATGCGGTTAAGCCCATGTGCTAAGCATGTGCAATGGATTAAATTATAGTAAAAAAAATTAAGATTTGATGCAGCTTTAATCATGTATGCTGCTGCGCCGGAAAGCATCAATACAATTTTTTCATTTGGAACCACCTCGGGCAAAAAAACTTGTTTAACTCTTCATGTACAAATCTAGAAACAGTATTACTGTTCGTTTTTGTTAATTCCTTCGAACTTATTAAAAATTCTTCTGTGACAATATATTCAAGACTCCTATAATCAAGTTGGCTATATATCTCCCACATGTGTCAGTTGTTTCATCTACAGTAAACCATATATAATTATTTGCGATAATTTGCTGCATTGTTTCATCATAAACTGGGCTGACATAATTTTTACGCATGCATCTGCAAGTCGGCCATATTTGCAGATCTGCAAAATTGCAGTTGTAGATGTATTGTAATTTCACTTGAGTACCTAATTAACCTAAATTTCTTAAAAGCGTGCTAACTGATTTTAATATATTTTGGTGTATAATCAGACAATAATGACGTTTTCCAGTGCAGTAGAGGCCGAATATAAAAATATAAAAGTATATAAAGTAAAATCGTCACTAAACATTAATTTTAATTTTTCTATAATCAAAATTTCGACAACTAATGAATATTTTTTGTCGTGTGAACCGTTTTGCCGGACTCTATGTGATGTCTTGAGATTGTTAAAAAGGTTACATGCATTGAAAATTCGCATCAAGAAATCTTGGCAAATGTTAAATGAAGTCCAAACTTATTAAATACTCCTACCAAATAAAAATATCAAAATGTTCAAGTTGACGTCACCTTTATAAAGTCTCACTTTTTTATAAAAACGACCTCTATATCACTAAGAAATGTCATTTTATAGTGCCTGACTATGGACTAAGAAACACTGAAATTAATTGGCACGTGTTGTAGAAAAAAGCAATAATTCTCAAAACTTTAAAATCAAAATCTTTTGACGTCAAACTCCCACTCCTGATTTTGTTAACGTATTTTCTGGACACCCTGTATAAAACAAAATTAAATAATTAATGTTATTGCCAATATAAATTATGATTTTCTTTAATACATTTGAAATATCCAATATTACCAAATGTGTAACAGTTACTATAATAATAAAGTAGATTAAAGAAATTTTATTATAATAAATCATTTAATTTTTAGTGATTTTACGTTTTAATATCTAAACATAAATTTTAACTATAAGCTCCCTCTTCCTATAAAAATGTCTGTGTCTGCCATTGGGGATCGGTATAATTCGCAATCAATATGGAAATCATTTTTATTTTTGATTTTAAAATAAATAACTTGCTGCATCTCTTGAAGCTAATGAAAGATGGAATAAAATAAAGAAAATTGATTTTATGATTTAACGGCAAAACCTTCTTATTCAAACTTAGTTTTTAAGTAATCACTTATAGCAATTCGCAAATCCAACAAAATTACCTGTTTTAAAAATATCCTCATATAAATTTGTCTTCAAAAATTCCTTTTTAAATTCCTATAGCATTTAAATATATTTTACTTAAAGAAATAAATGTAAAATTATGGTAATTGGCTCACAATTTAAAAGGATTTTTGAGATGCCTAACATTGTTTCTGTCTCAAAAATGTTTTCTTTTTTTGACATTTTTTCTACTAACAAAATTTAAAAATAAAATTAAACCAGATAATTAAAATTATGACTTTGAAAAGCAAGGCATTTAAATTTATTAACTGCTTTTGGAAATACTTTAAACACAGCATAAAAAGTCCTTAAAAAATTTACACTTTGACACATTTTCAGGCAAGTTATGGTTGTTGTAAACAAATTATTAAGAATTCTTTATTACAGACTGTTCAGCCAAGGAACGACCACCCAAAAAGCAAAGTATGCGATAATTAATTGATGCAAAAGGATTGAATTGGCTAAATATGGCACAGTTGAGAAAGAATTTAGGATCAATTTTTAAGAACATGTGACACACAATAAAAAACTCAGGGCCAATTAAAAAAAAATATAATGAAGGATATGAGTAAAAGAACCTTTGCTTGCGTGGAAAATAGTCAAAACATGTCGAAGTGTAAATTATTTAATCTGTGTCTTGTAATTATAATATAATAGTTTAATTCAAAACAAGTTGTCCGAAAAATATACTATCTTTGTTAATTTGAACCTACCTCGTGTGTGCTAACATTTGACTTAACTTTGATTGATCTTTATTTAGTTATTAAGTTAGATGCAGATTGCAGATATATTTATAAGAAATAAATTTCTCTGAGAAATCAAAAACAAAAATTCTTTTTAATTTAATTTATTTATTTATTAGAGTATTTTAAAAATTAATATATATATATATATATATATATATATATATATATATATATATATATATATATATATATATATATATATATATATATATATATATATATATATATATATATTTTCATTATACGCAAAACAATATAAGGCTAATTAATCTTAGTTTCAATTTAAATTTGTCGATGTTTGCCACGCATTGAATTGTCTATCATATGTCATGCATACTTTATAATTTCACGCATAAAATAGGTATGTAAACGAGGTTCATTTCTTTGGCATAGAGTTGAATGTCCTAAATTCTTTTAGGCTCAGTCTTCCTTTTATTTTATTTTTATTTTGTGAAGAACATGTTAAAATAGTGTAAAAAATCACTATTTATATTTTTAGGTTTGATTCAATAATAATACCCTAGTTGTTATTTATTTGTTAATTTTTTAATAAAAAACCACAATTACCTATTTTTACTTTTAAAAAGATGCAAAAAACTATTAAAAAGCTATTTTTTTTAACTTTAAAATGTGTTTAGTGACTTTTTTAAGGTACATTTTTAAATCCTAGATAATTTTGATCAGCCCAAGCTTGCAGAATTTGGGGAATTCAATCTTAGGATTAAATACAAAAAAAAAACGTTTATTAAATACTGGATAAAAATGAAGAGATTTCAAATTTGGGCTAGGCCGTTACACTCAAGGAAGTTTAAAGGTGTATGGGGAAAAACCCAAAACTGTAAAGAACAAAATTGTCCAGCCGTGCAGGGCAGCGGGGAAACGGGGGGCGGCAATGCGGAGTTTGCGCAATGAGTATTGGGTCAGGGCCAGACTTCCATAATTCTTTTACTATCTATAAAGTTAACATCACCATATGTCAAATTTAAACATTCACTGTTTTCACAAAATCGTTGGTTATTCAACGATATCACTGTAGAATATTTAAAATTATTTTTGTAATATTGGATTTTATATCATCTGATATAATATGGAAAGAATACTTTACAGCCTCTATTTAAATAGTTGATATTTTCGGGAGTTTTGTATTTTTACCAAAAAACTTTGTAAATAAATAAAACACGATTTTTTTAAAAAAAATTTTAAACTAAATTGTTAAATGAAATAAAAAATACCTAAATGTAAACCTTATTTCTTTTTTATAATCCACAGAAACACACAAACATTGTGGTAATCATCTAAAAGATAGTTAAAAAATTGCCTTACTTTCCCACTGCTATTTCCTATGAATATTTTATTTTCTATTATTCATAATTGATATAGGTATTATTATTTATTCGGTTACCTAACGTTACCTCTCATAAAACACCTAATTTAAATATAAGAAATACTTACCCAAAATTAAAAATGCCGGGTATGTTACCCTTGAATTTGCAAGACAAAACCATACAACCTCCCGTCATTTTGTTACGATATTAAGTAATAAACAATAAACACAAAATTATAGTCACAATTAAATAAACACTAATCACTAAAATAAAAATGTTTTTATCAATCCAAAAAACTCCTGCAACCACAAAATATAATCACACAAGGCAAAACAACCGAAACTAATACGGCGCAAAAGGGGACAAACCACAACAAAAACGGCGATTGATGAACGACGACGCCATCGGTTGGTGGATGGTACAGCGCGGATATCACTTACGCGCCGCGTGCATCGATGCATTAAAAAAGGTATTCCCGGGTCTCATAAAAATATAATGTGTTGCCTAACTGCACATTGATTTATCGGGGTGTAAGTGGGCAACACATTAAATTTTTTCATGGAATTTTGTTATTGCGCAAAAATCGGCAAAGGGCCCAAATCTGACAGTTATTTTTATACTGGGCTGGACATTTTTTGATCGAATGGGCCATAGCATTGGGCTTCCATACACGTTTAAAACTTCCTTGGTTACACTCCGTTACAGTTGTAGCGCATACCAACTGGTTGAGCGCCTATCTCGTGGTTTCTGTTACAGAGAAGTGTTACAAATTAAAATGGATTTTGACAATGATCGTAAAGCCAATGTGATAGGTTTGCACCTACGTATCATCACGGCAGTTTAGCATGCCTGAATTAGTCCTAAGTATATAATGTTCCATAGTTTTGTGAAGAACATATATATTTTTGGGTTTGTAACGGATTCATGTTTTGGTATATTTTCGTACTCGCCTTGTTATTTGCTAAAAAAAGGACCACTTCCGTCCATGTCCCGGGTATAGCGAGGCTGAGCTTGGCAAATTGGCCACCGTTTCAAGATGAAATTAACAAAAAAAAAAAAAAACAATAAATGAAAATTTAAACTTCTAAAAGCTTTTTTACTGTTTATGACCCTTTGTCATAAATGACATATTATGTATAGACCGGTATATTTATAATTTATAAAGACGTCTTTTTGAAAATTGTTTTTCTCTTTGTTGCAGCCGGTTCTGCAAGTACATAGGAGTTAAAGGGGCTGAGCAAAGCTCTGCTTCTATATCACTCCCGCTTGTTGGATCGATTCCAAATTGTTTGAGTCCCCATACTTAGGGAATTTTGGCAATCACCCCTAAAAATTGCCAAAAAACACCCAATTTTAATTTAGGTTTTTAACATAAATCCTTATAAAAGACTTATAAAAATGTTCTTTAGGCACCAGATAATACACCCGGATTACGTTTTTTTGTCGCTAATTTAAGAATTTTGGAGTCACCCTCGGCATCACCCCTAAAAGGGCAAAAACACCCTTTTTAGGGGTTGTTTTTTTAACTTATGAAAATGTTCTTTAGGCACCTAGAAAATACTCTCAGGGTACGTTTTTTGGGTCGCTGATTCCGAATTTGTGGGTCCAAAAACCTTTGAACCCCAGGGCAAAAAACACCCTTTTCCGGGGTTTTCTAAAAATAATTTTATAAAAAAAATAAAAATTATTTAATATTGATAAAAAAATGTATTTTTCATGAAATTATATTAATTTAAGCCGAAATTAAATTTTCAATTCATTTGGGGTGTAAAACCTCCAATCATCCCTAAAATATCGTACAATTTTGTGTTATGATAAAAAAAATACAAAGAAAATTATTCCAAACTCATTGTTTTCTTTTAATTTGAATCAAATATTTTCTAAGCTCGCGAAAGGGTGCGATACTTAAAATCCCTTCGGAGAGGAAAATATTTTTTTTGGTTGTGAAATGACTATTTATTCAAAATTTTGGGCAAAAGCACAATTTTTTTGTTTGCATTTTTTAATTGTATGATATTTTATGGATAATTGGGGTTATTTACACCAATAAATTAAAAAATTATAATTTAGGTTTTTAATTAATATATATAAAAAATACACATTTTTATTAAAAGTAAATAATTTCTATAAACTTTTCATAAAATTAATTTTAAAAAACCTCTAAAAGGGTGCTTTTGCCCTTTAGTGGTGAGGCTGGGCTTCAAGGTTTCGGTACCCAAAATTTGGTATCACGCCCAAAACAACCCGAATATTCTAGGTCCCTAAAGAGCATTTACCTAGGTTTTATAAGATTTTTGTTAAAAAAACTCCTAAAAGGTGTTTTGATTTCTAGGGGTGATGCTAAATTTCGAGCTGCGGGACTCCAAATTCAGAATCAGCGACCCAAAAAACTACAGAAGGTAGTTTCCACTTGCAGTGAAATTGGGCACCCAGGACCCGCGTTTTAATGACTACAACGAAAATAATTAAAAACTCTAAGTATGTTGTTGCTAGTTATTGCCGATCATGTACGATTTTGGCTAAACTCAATAATATCTAGGTTATCATAATGTTAATGATGAATAAACAAAATAAATGTTAACCAATGACGTCATGTTTCTTAATTTATTTTTTTTATAACCGGCCTAACTAACTAAACTAATAGGTCAGTAAATGAAGGCCGAAAAAACCCCAAACCTGAAGATCAGGTTGGGCCGTCACATTTTTTTTTTAATTTATAGGTATCAATGTGTACATTAACCTCTGAAAATATCATATATGGAAAAATGTCCGCAAGGGTCTAAAAATGGTTCTCAAGAGCCTGAAAATCCGTTTTTGGCCGATATCTGCCGAAATATGACACTTAGAGATTTAGGGTTTGAACAGGAATGAAGAGCAGTTCAGTACCCACAAAAATAATCCCTATGATTTTTTTTGCTACTCTAATACTTCTTGCAAAAAAGGGGTTGCGAAAATCATCAGTGTTTGAAATCTTAAAATACGATAATCTCTTATCAAATTTTGTGACAAAGAGTCTGGAGATACACTGATCCACATGTTTTAAACTGCAAAGACCAATTGTAGATGGCGCCATCACTTTTTTTCCTATTCACGAAATTATTACAACTCTAAGAATGATCTATTTCTTAACAATTTTGGTGTTGGAAACGTGATTATTTTTCTCTGTATAAGCCTTTAAGCTCCCCTTAACAAAAAGGGGGCTAAACATCTACCACTTCATCACGCTTGTCTCTGATGCATATGCCTGGTTGGCATCATCAATCTCCTCCTGAACTATTCTGCCCACTCTTTCTTCATCTTGGTCTATTTCTTCTTCTGTTTCTTTTTTTTTTGCCCTTTGTCTCTCACTCTTCTCCTGTCTTTCCATTTTCACCTGCATCCATTTCTTCTCCTTTCTCTGCTTGTTCAGGTACGATTATATCTTCATTTTTATATCCTTGTAATTATAACACGGGCCCGAATAACATGAACCACAAATAATCGAGCTCTTTGGTTCTGTTTTCATTGAGATAAGAATTTTCTCGATTTTTCGACAAATTAAAAAACTTGGAAAAAAATGGAAGATTGCCATCGAGAAGGGGGTAATCTAAGCTTTCGAATGATGTGCATTGAAAGCCGATATGGTCCTTGATTATCTATTAATTCCCGATAGACCCAAGCATTTTTGAAAACTCCGGAAATCGAAAAAATCGCCCTTAGAACAACACGTTGTTTATAAAAATACACAAAAAATATTTATTGAATCTTTTGCAAAGTATTCAACACCTTTTAAAGTCCCATTATCCAAAAAGATTTAGTAAAAATACTCTTTATAAAAAAAATATGAACATATTAATAGAAGGATTAAAATATCGAGCCAAAACTAATTATGGCTCGAGTTTTCAATATTCTAAGAAAAAAAAAGGAAACAGTGACAAGATATTATAGCTACAGGTTCCTTCTTTCATATGAACTTTGAATCATAAAAAATATGTAATTTAAAAATTTGTCCGCCCGCTTGGAAGTGTAAGTACCTTTCGAGATGCGGGGCAGGTGCAAAAAATACGCGACGCGTTAATGGCCGGTTATCTCAAGAACCATCAAATTTTTGACAAATATGGGAACCATTCTTGCAA